>BPLQ01015120.1:0-73092 GCA_021605075.1 Caerostris darwini | reverse complement strand
AAATATTCAATAATTGGCAAATTGAACTATAAATATTTAAAATATTATTTGAACAAATAATAAGTATTTCACTTGTTAAGAAATTTGGTGCATTTACATTATTTGCAAATATATTTATAGTAAATGATTTTTTCTAATTTCTTTCTACACATACCATTATGAGACAAATTTATGTTATCAAGAAAAAAAGCTTTCCATTTATTATGAATCAACTTAATACACCACAACTGGTGTAGCAGAAATAAATTATTAGCATTTTCATAATGATTAAACAAAAAAAAAGCAATTACATTATTCGTTACGTTTACGTATTCAATATTCAATTACGTTGCTCTGAAAAGGACATTTCCCATGATTCAACTAGTTACCAGAAAACACTTCCATTCTTAAAAGATCAGAAGGAATTAAGAATGCTGAATTTTAAACGTTTTATCTTCTCTTAAATTTCCATTAAGTTTCCGATGTGTCCGAAATAAATTCCTTTTGATTGCTATGTATCTAGAATCATTATGAGAAAACCCATATTTTCCCACCAGAAGCATTTCATCTATAATGCAGCAAACCATAAATCTCTTGCCTTAATCCTTTGGGGAAAGAGAAATCTACCAATTACCGTGGCCTTTCATTAAAAGCGAATTTTCAATTAATTTCGTCTCTCATATACCTTTATAATTAATAGAACTATTGTGAAACTCCTTTTCGCCGACCAGGGAATAATAAAAGCTATAAAAACAGCATTTGTTGCTGATGCATGTCGAAGAATCTGGTCTGGAAACATTAAAACCAAATTTATCACATTACATTGTCAAGTGTTCGGGATTTTATCGAAGTTCTTTGGAAATTTTTCGCAAGCGTTAGCAGCGAAAAATAGCCATCGTAAAATAGGATACAGTTTTCCAAAAGACTTAATAATAAATTATCAGATATTCGATGTTTTTTCTTCGACCCTGAAGCTTAGATTAAACATGAGAAAGAATTTATGATCATTAACATTGGGTGGCAGAAGTGTTTGGTGTTGCGCGGACTCGGCTAATTTAGTTTTGCAGAATTTATTTCATTGATTTTAGTTGGGAAAATTTAGGGAAGTATCTACATTAGAATTTATTTTGCCCGCCTAATTGGAGACGAAATATTTGTAACAAAACATAAATCTGAAAATAAGTTCTATAAATGATTCGATTTCTTTAACGAATAAAATCTTTGGTAGTCATTCATATTCTGTTGCCTTTATTATTCATTACATATTTTAATCAGTAATTATTTGTAAGATATTCCTTCAACATCCAAAAAAATATTTTTAAAATAGATGATATATAGAAGCATGTTATTTGAATATATGGTCATCGTCATAATCATTGGCGCAACAGCCGTATGTTGGACTTAGTCCGTCTCCTTCGGTGGCAAATTTCTAGACAATAGATATTTCCTTTTTATAGGGTAGCGTTGTCAACCCTACGCCCAACAGTCAAAATTGTGAGTGGGTCTTAGGGTGTAAAGTGGATTCCGAACCACTTTAACCCACTAAAGCTAATACAACTTAATACACAACTAAGACTTCAGTAACGGAAGTAAATTAATTAACATTTCATGACAGACAAAAAAAATAATTACATTTGCTGATAAAATGAACTTTCCAGTGATTAAACTACTTACCAGAAAAATCTTTGCCTCTTAAAAGATCAGAAGGTATTAACAATGCTTAATTTTAAATGTTTTATCTTCTCTTAAATTTCCATTAAGTTTCGATGTGTCCGAAATAAATTCCTTTTGATTGCTATTTATATAGAATCATTATGAGAAAACCCATATTTTACCAAAATAAGCATTTCATCTATAATGCAGCAAACCATAAATCTCTTGCCTTAATCCTTTGGGGAAAGAGAGATCTACCAATTATCGAGGCTTTTTATTAAAAGCGAATTTTCCATTAATTTGGTTTCTCATATACCTTTATAATTAATAGAACTATTGTGAAACTCCTTTTCGCCGTCCAGGGAATAATAAAAGCTATAAAAACAGCATTTGTTGCTGATGCATGTTGAAGAATCTGGTCTGGAAACATTAAAACCAAATTTATCACATTACATTGTCAAGTGTTCGGGATTTTATCGAAGTTCTCGGGAAATGTTTCGCAACGCGTTAGCAGCGGAAAATAGCCATCGTAAAATAGGATACAGTTTTACAAAAGACTTAATAATAAATTATCTGATATTCGATGATTTTTTCTTCTACCCTGAAGAAAAAAACAAACATGAGAAAGAATTTATGATCATTAACTTTGGGTGCCAGAAGTGCTTGGTGTTGCTCACGGACTTGGCTAATTTAGTTTTGCAGAATTTATTTCATTGATTTTAGTCGGGAAATTTACTGGAAAGTATCTGCATTAGAATTTATTTTATCCCGTTTAATTGGGGACGAGAAATTTGTAACAAAAGATGAAACAGAAAATAATTTCTATAAATGATTCGTTTTAATAACCCTATTAAATCATTAGTAGTAATTCGTAATATGCTGCCTTTAATAATCATTAATAACTATTACAGTTTTAAATCTATTATTACTTGTAAGATATTCCTTCAATATCCTCAAATGCACAATAATTATAAAAAAAGCAACGTATATAGACGCAAGTTATCTGAAATATATTATTAATATTAATAAATTAGTTCTATAGGGGCCTGATGTCCGAGTGGCCGAAACTCGTTACCACAGTTTTCAGTTTCGAATCCCGGAGGTGCCATGTATGCATAGTGGTTCGGAATCCACTTTAAAGCGTAATGTATATCGAAGATAAGTAAAAAGGTAATTTTTTGCATTTGAAAGTCATATTATACGAATATCAAAAACACGGTAATCGTGGTTACACGATTATCACATAAAATGATCGATCTCTTCTTAGCAAAATAATTTTAAATAATCTATATTTTTAATAACTTTCATTAATTTTAATTACTTTACAGAAAATACTCATTACTTGACTAACTGAGCTATAAATATTTAAAATATGATTTAAAAATTAATATTTCAGATGCTGATGTTTCATTTGTTGTTAAGAAATTTGATGTATATTTTATTTGCAAATATATTTAAATGAATTTTTCTAATTTCTTTTTACACAAGCCATTATGAGAAATTTTTTAATATATTATTAATCAGCCTAACACACAACAACTCTTGTAGCAGAAATAAACTAATTAGCATTTATATAATGATTAGACAAAAAATAGTCAATCACGTTATTCGTTACGTTTACGTATTCAATATTCAATTACGTTATGTACAAAAATGTTCAATTACGTTGCTCAGAAAATGACATTTCCAATGATTAAATTAGTTTCCAGAAACCACTTTTGTTTTTAAAAGATCAGGAGGTATTAAGCATGCTGAATATTAAGGGTTTTATGCTCCCTTAAATTTCCATTAAGTTTCTGATGTGTCCGAAATATATTCCTTTTGATTGTTATTTATATAGAATCA
The DNA here is from genome assembly GCA_021605075.1 of Caerostris darwini. Lineage (NCBI taxonomy): Eukaryota > Metazoa > Arthropoda > Arachnida > Araneae > Araneidae > Caerostris > Caerostris darwini. The sequence goes on along the minus strand of BPLQ01015120.1, from coordinate 69,615 downwards.
TTATGAGAAAACCCATATTTTCTCATCAGAAGCACTTCATCTATAATGCAGCAAACCGTATATCTCTTGCCTTAATCGGCTGTGGAAAGAGAGATCTACCAATTACTGTGGCTTTTCATTAAAAGCGAATTTTCCATTAATTTGGTCTCTCATATACCTTTATAATTAATAGAACTATTGAGAAACTCCTTTTCGCCGTCCAGGGAATAATAAAAGCCGTAAAAACAGCATTTGTTGCTGATGCATGTCGAAGAATCTGGTCTGGAAACATTAAAACCAAATTTATCACATTACATTGTCAAGTGTTCGGGATTTTATCGAAGTTCTTTGGAAATTTTTCGCTAGCGTTAGCAGCGAAAAATAGCCATCGTAAAATAGGATACAGTTTTACAAAAGACTTAATAATAAATTTCCAGATATTCGATGTTTTTTCTTCTACCCTGAAACCTCGATTAAACATGAGAAAGAATTTATGATCATTAACTTTGGGTGGCAGAAGTGTTTGGTGTTGCGCGGACTCGGCTAATTTAGTTTCGCAGAATTTATTTCATTGATTTTAGTTGGGAAAATTTCGGGAATATCTACATTAGAATTTATTTTGCCCGCCTAATTGGAGACGAAATATTTGTAACAAAACATAAATCTAAAAATAAGTTCTATAAATGATTCAATTTAATTAACGAATAAAATCATTGGTAGTCATTCATAATCTGTTGCCTTTATTAATCATTAAATATTTTAATCTGTAATTATTTGTAAGATATTCCTTCTACATCCAAAAAAATATTTTTAAAATTGATGGTATATACACTGAAGTGACAAAATTCATGGGATAGCAATATGCAAATTTTCAGATGGCAGTAGCATCGCGTAGAACAGGTATAAATGCGCAGTGCTTTCGCAGAGCTTTCATTTCTGTTCAAGTTATTCATGTGAAGAGGTTTTGACGGGATGATGACCGCACGACGGGAATTAACAGACTTTGAACGCGGAATGTTAGTTGGAGCTAGACGCATGGGTCATGCCATTTCGGAAATCGTTAGGGAATTCAACATTCCCAGATCCACTGTGTCAAGAGTGTGCCGAGAGTATGAAATTTCAGGCATAACATCCCACCATGGACAGCGCAGTGGTCGACCGCCTGCACTTAACGACCGAGACCGGCGACGTCTGCAAAGAGTCGTAAATTCTAACAGACAAGCAACACTGCGTCAAATAACCGCAGAAATCAATGTGGGACGTACAAGGGACTTGTCTGTTAGAACTGTGCGGAGTAATTTGACTTTCTTGGGCTATTCCAGCAGAAGACCGACTCGAGTGCCTTTACTGACAGAACGACATCGCTTGCAGCGACTCTCGTGCGCACGTGCGCATATCGGTTGGTCCCTAGATGAATGGAAAACCATGGCCTGGTCCGATGAGTCACGATTTCAGTTGGTAAGAGCTGATGGTAGGGTTCGAGTGTGGCGCAGACCCCACGAAGCCATGGACCCAAACTGTCAGCAAAGCACTGTTCAAGCTGGTGGTGGCTCCGTAATGGTGTGGGCTGTTTTTTCATGGCATGGACTTGGTCCTCTGGTGCGACTGGACCGACGATTGACTGGAAATGCTTATGTTCAGCTACTTGGAGATCACTTGCAGCCATTCATGGACTTCATGTACCCAAAAAACGATGGGATTTTTATGGATGACAATGCGCCATGTCACCGGGCCAAAACTGTTCGCGATTGGTTTGAAGAACATTCTGGACAATTCCAACGAATGATCTGGCCACCTAGATCGCCCGACATGATTCCCATCGAGCATTTATGAGCCATCATCGAGAGGTCTGTTCGAGCCCAAAATCCTGCACCATCAACGCTTTCACAATTATGGATGTCTACCGAGACAGCATGGCTCAATATTCCTGCAGAAGACTTCCAACGACTTGTTGAGTCCATGCCACGTCGAGTTGCTGCACTTCGCCGGGCGAAAGGAGGGCCGACACGATATTAAGAGGTATCCCATGACTTTTGTCACTTCAGTGTAGAAGCACGTTATTTAAATATATGCTCATCCTCATAATCATTGGTGCAACAGCCGTAAGTTGGACTTAGGCCGTCTCCTTCGATGGCAAATTTCTAGACAACAGATATTTCTTTTTTAGAGGTTAGCGTTGTTAGCCCTACGCCCAACAGTCAAAATTGTGAGTCATCGTGAAATAGGATACAGTTTTTCAAAAGACTTAATAATAAATTAACTGATAATCGATGTTTTTTTTTTCTTCTACCCTGAAGTCTAGATTAAACATGAGAAATAATTTATGATCATTAACTTTAGGTGCCAGAAGTGTTTGGTGTTGCGCGGACACTTGGCTATTTTAGTTTTGCAGAATATATTTCATTGATTTTAGGCGGGAAATTTTCTGGAAAGTATCTACATTAGAATTTATTTTATGCCATTTAATTGGGGACGAAAAATTTTTAACAAAAGATGAAACAGAAAATAAGTTCTATAAATGATTCGTTTTAATAACCTTATTAGATCATTAGTAGTAATTCGTAATATGTTGCCTTTAATAATCATTAATAACTATTACAGTTTAAAATCTATTATTATTTGTAAGGTAGCCCTTCATATCCTCAAATGCACAATAATTATAAAAAAGGAAAGTATATACACGCAAGTTATCTTAAATATATTATTAATATTAATAAATTAGTTCTATAGGGGCCTGATGTCCGAGTGGCCGAAACTCGTTACCACAGTTTTCTGTTTCGAATCCCGGAGGTGCCACGTATGCCTGTAGTGGTTTGCAATCCACTTTAAACCACAATGTATATAGGAAAAAAGTAAAAAGGTAATTTTTTGCATTTGAAAGTCATATTGTACGAATATCAAAAACGCGGTAATCATAGTTACACGATTATCACATAAAATGATCGATCTCTTCTTGGCAAAATAATTTTAAAAAATCTATATTTTTACTAACTTTCTTTAATTTTAATTACTTTACAGAAAATACGCATTACTTGACTAATTGAGCTATAAATATTTAAAATATGATTTAAAAATTAATATTTCAGACGCTGATGTTTCATTTGTTGTTAAGAAATTTGATGTATATTTTATTTGGAAATATATTTAAATGAATTTTTCTAATTTCTTTTTACACAAGCCATTATGAGAAATTTTTTAATATATTATTAATCAGCCTAATACACAACAACTCGTGTAGCAGAAATAAACTAATTAGCATTTATATAGTGATTAGACAAAAAATAGTCAATCACGTTATTCGTTTACGTATTCAATATTCAATTACGTTATGTACAAAAAAGCTCAATTACGTTGCTCATAAAATGACATTTCCAATGATTAAACTGGTTACCAGAAAACACTTTAATCCTTAAAAGATCAGGAGGTATTAAGAATGCTGAATTTTAAACGTTTTATGTTCTCTTAAATTTCCATTAAGTTTCCGATGTGTCCGAAATAAATTCCTTTTGATTACTATTTATATAGAATCATTATGAGAAAACCCATATTTTCCCACCAGAAGCATTTCATCTATAATGCAGCAAACCATAAATCACTTGCCTTAATCCTTTGGGGAAAGAGACATCTACCAATTACCATGGTTTTTCATTAAAAGCGAATTTTCCATTAATTTGGTCTCTCATATACCTTTATAATTAATAGAACTATTGAGAAACTCCTTTTCGCCGTCTAGGGAATAATAAAAGCCGTAAAAACAGCATTTGTTGCTGATGCATGTCGAAGAATCTGGTCTGGAAACATTAAAACCAAATTTATCACATTACATTGTCAAGTGTTCGGGATTTTATCGAAGTTCTTTGGAAATATTTCGCAAGCATTAGCAGCGAAAAATAGCCATCGTAAAATAGGATACAGTTTTCCAAATGACTTCATAATAAATTAACTGATATTCGATGTTTTTTCTTCTACCCTGAAGCCTAGATTAACCATGAAAAATAATTTATGATCATTAACTTTGGGTGCCAGAAGTGTTTGGTGTTGCTCACGGAATTGGCTAATTTAATTTTACAGAATTTATTTCATTAATTTTAGTCGGAAAATTTTCGGAAAGTATCTACATTAAAATGTATTTTATCCGAAAATTTGCAATAGAGGATAAAACTGAGTATAAATTCTGTAAATGATTCGATTTAATTACCGAATTAAATCATTGATAGTCAATCATACTATGTTGCCTTTAGTTTTGGTTTTGTTTGTCGCGCTAGATCATCTTTTGCACACTTTGTTGTAATTAGACCGGGACCTACTGTTTAACGTGGATGTCATTTTTAATAATTATTAATAATTATTACAGGTTTTAATCTATAATTATTTGTAAGATATTCCTTCAATATCCAAAAATAAACATTTAAAAAATTGCAAAGATATATAGAAGCGTATTATCTAATTATACATAATTCCTATTAATATAATTATTTGATGAAAATTTGATATACATAATTTGCACTAAGGGCCTGATTGTTGAGTGACCGCCGCTTGGTGCTACAGGTTTCGAATTCGATTGAGGGCGGCAGCATGGTTTTTTTAGTGTTTCCGAATCCAATTTATACCATAGGTCTAGCTTTAATCTGACTACCACTACTACTCCACACCACATCACTGTGCCTAGAACTGAGTTGCCCCTTTACAGTCTGGGAATGATGTAGGTGAGAAGTCTGACTCCGTGACGTTCTACGGTCATGTGAGACCGGGACCTACGGCTTAAGGTGGATTCCGAACCACTACACACATCCAGAACACCAAGAAATGGAGCTTGTCAGAATCTTCAAGGAAACCATAAAATTACTTAACGACGGTGGACACCCCCTTATTTCTAAAATCATAACTGGCGATGAAACTTACATACCGTTCTTTGACGTTCCAGCATGACAAGAAAGTATAGTATGGGACTTTGAAGATGACCCCAAACCAACAATGGTGAAAATGCAACGAGCAATAAAAAAATTAATGCATGCAGTTTTCTTCAGAAGTACAGGACTGGTCAAAGCCAACAATCTGGAGGAACAGAAGACAGTTACAGCTAACTGGTACATCACGAAGTGTCTTCCAGAAATTCTTAAAGAAGTTAATGTAAGGGGACTCATGCTTCACCATGATAATGCATCTTCTCATACGGCAAGATCGACAGTCGAATTTCTTAAACAAAAACACATCAAAATGATAGAACATCCACCCTATTCCCCTGATCTTGCTATGGGTGACTTTTGAATTTTTTTAATCTAAAGAAAAATTTACGTGGTCGCCGTTTTCATTCCGAAGATGAGATTGATGAGGTTATAAAAACATATTTTTCATCAATTCCAGGAAATGGATGGCGGGAAGTCTTTAATCTTTGGAAAAATTGTCTGCAAAAGTGCATTGATGCTGGAGGGGACTACTTTGAACACTTTTTAAATTTTGTAAGTTAAACTTGTACCATTTAGCCGTATCTCAGAAATTTCAGAGTGACCTCGTATTATATGAGTTACCAGCTACACTTTGTTCTGGAGAAGAAGAAAATGGATGAAATACGTAATTAGAAGTCCCATGAATCTTTACGTTATTTACAATTGTTTTATATTTTTCTTCTTCTTTATTGGCGCAATAGCCCCATAGTCGACGAAAACCATCTGTCTACTTTCAGATTTCGAGACAGAGAATATTTTTCTTTGTAGGTGGTAGAGATGTCAGCACTGAGCCAAACAATCATAGTATTAGACAGATTTAAAGGGGATTCCGAATCACTGTAAACATCCATGGCCCCGATGGACTCGAGCACAAAACCTGAGGCACCGAGAACCGGAAAACTAGTCAATCGGACACCAGGCCTGCTAAAGATCCTTTACTATAATAAAATTTAAAGTACTGCAACATTAGACAAAACAAATTTCATAGTTATTAAAGTTATTATTATGTATAAAAATATTTATCCAGAAGGAAAAAAAAATTAAAAATTAATATAAATCACAGACGTGCTTTCTTAAATAATTTTCGTAACATTTACCTTGTTGTTTTACATGAATATTCAAACAAATGTAAGCACCTGTGAATGAGAGCAGATACTTTAAACAAAGGAAATATTAACGAGACTGCAAGGTTTCACAAAGAAAAACGCATTTGAATAGAAATGACAGTTCAAAGTATTAATATTTTATATCTGAATTATTTCAAATAAAACTTGTCTTAAGGTACTTTTCAGAAGATTAAAAACCATAAATTTACAACTTTTCCAAAGCAATTTATATGCAAATGAACGCAATTAATTTTATTGCACAACTAATAGTTGTATCACATTGAAACTTTCTTTGAAGTAAGTTTGACTTAGTTACGTAACATATGCATGTTTAATACGTTATGCAAAATAATAAAGTTGATAGAAATAGATTATTTTATATCTTCTGCCTAAAAGCCGTAGTAGGATTAAAACTTCTATATAATTTAAATCATATAATTATACAACATAATTGTTGAAAAAATATCAATAATTTTTAAATTATGGGTAATTAGTAACTGAATTTTAAAATTATATTTATTATTTCAGTTACTATATACCACATAATTATAATTTTAAATTTTGTTTATCTGGTATATAGTAACTGAATATACAGGTGATCAAAAGGCTTTGACACATATTTTAATAAGATGTATAAACTTGTATTTTGCAAGAGCGCGATTTGGTGGCAAACGTTTCTCGCAATGAAAATAATATTTTAAGTAAATTTTAAAATGTACTTCTAAATTTGGTTTATAGATACTTGTTTATATATTTTATTCAAGTACGAGTTAGGGACTTTCGATCACCCTGTATATTCTATGACTCAGTACTATAAAAAAACTGAAAGCGTTAAAAACACTAGACAAGATATTACAGTATATTATTTTGTGCAATACATTATCTTATTTTAGCATATTCGCAGTTTCATCACACCAAAATTAATCTACGTGTTTGTTAACATATTGGGTTTTTATGAATTCCTTTTTCTTATTGTGTAACAAACTGTTTTGTAACAATAAAAAGGTTTATTAAAAGATTTAGTTAAATCTGCACGACTTTTCAATTGTGAATAAATTAATTGATGTACAGGGTTCTTGCATAAAATATATTGTAAAAAAACCATTATACATCATTTACAAAAATCTGTGTAAATGATGTATAATGGAGACACATTCTTAACAAATATTTATCACATCATATCGTTTACAGTGCAGTTTAAAAAAAAGATGTTTAAAGTAAGTGAACTAGAATAAATCTCATTTTAACACATCATTTTTTACGCTCCAATGCATTTAAATTCGAATAATAAAAACCACTGTTTGTATCAATAGACATTTCTAACGCATGTAAAACGAAATAAGTAAATAGATTTGTACTTATAAAACGGGATAAAAGTGAGTACAAATATTATAAACGCAAATAGCAAACATATAGCAGAATAAGTTTTTTTTTATGGTTTTCGGGTTTTTTTTATCAAAGCTATAACGATAATATTTTTCTTCCTATATAAAGCAGAGAATTTTCCAATTATCACTGAATAAATTATCTTATATTAGTAGTGATTCCAATTTACATTACTAACATGAATTTTAATTAAGTTAATATTATACTTTGAATTTCGAGTAAAATTTTTTTTTTTGTGTGTAACATCATTGAACTTCGTGTTACATTTATATATACTATGAAAAGCCCCCCGATGGATAAAAGAGGATATATTGTCTTTAGGAAATCTTTTTATTTGTTCTTGATTTGATTTTCATAATGTATGGGAGAAAATCCTTAAAACCATATGCTCCTAACTATCGATACAAGCAGCTTATATAGGTTGTTACAATCATTTAGTCTCCTTTTTTCTGAGCAGTCTGATGGACACTTGTCTAGCGTTCTGCCTGTAATTATTCCGATTTGGCTTCTGGAATGCCTGTAGCGTCCGCCAAAAATTCAAGGAGATAAAAGAGTTTATTTCTGACCATGACATAGATATTTTTATGATTTAAGAAACTTACTTATAACTCAAACTATTCACCGGGTATGGCTAACTACACTCTACATAAAACTAATAGACTAAACGCGGCTACTCTCAGAACTTATGGATGAACTTGTATTTACGTAAAAACTGAATCAAGCGTCACGTAAAACCAACTCTCAAATCCCAGGAATTGAGACTACAACCATTGAATTGCAATTCGAAAATTCACCTCCAATCAACTTCGTTTCAACCTACGTTCAGACTACGAGTCAGACTAAACCGGAAATTATCAGAAAACTACACACATACAATAGCAAAAGAAAGAAGAAACTCAAGTACTACTATTTAACTATGAAGGCCTTAGAATATTAATAACTTTTTGCAAATATAAAGTAACCTGTTTTTGAAATCTTTAAAAAAAATTACACAATGTTTCAGTATGGACGTTTTAACTTCATAATACACCATTAAAAATATAATTTGAAATTCTTTTGAATGCAAAAATCAATTCAGGAAAAAAAAAATCAAATCGAATCAAAGAACACATTACATTTAGAGAATCACAGTCTTAAAATGAGGATGCATGAATGAGTTTTCGTCATCAGCGATCCATTTTCCTATAACTCTTCCTCATTAAAACCTTGAATTATCAGAAAACTACATACATACAATAACAAAAGAAAGAAGAAACTCAAGTACTACTATTTGGAAACTGGCACTTGAACGTGAAGTGTTTTTCCCCATTTTTATAATATTCAAATTCAAGAAGACGAACTTAAGGAAAAAGGAAATTGCGCACTTGCAATTATATTATACATCTATTCATAAACCTAATTAATTTTAAAAACATTTCTGTACATATCGTTGTCTATTGAATGAGTCTTGCGAAGTATTTTCCTACGTTTATAAGTTGAAATCGGAAATATTTCATTAATTGTAAAACTTAATAACTATTGATGTTTAAGAATATCATTAGATTGTTAATATAATAATTTACTTTTACATATTTTTGAAATCTTTAAAAAAATTTATACAATGATTCATTATGGACGTTTTAACGTCATAGTATACCATTAAAAATATAATTTAAAATTCTTTTAAATGAAAAATGAGGAATTATCAGAAAACTACACACATACAGTAACAAAAGAAAAAAGGAACTCAAGTACTACTATTTGGAAACTGGTACTTGAAGGTGAAATGTTTTTTCTCCATTTTTATAATATTCGAATTCAAGAAGACGAACTTATGGATGAAGGAAATTGTGCACTTCAAATTACATTATATATCTATTCATGAACCTAATTAATTTTAAAACATCTGCATTTCTACATTTTTATCCACTGAGTTTTGCAAATTATTTTATCTACGTTTATGAGTTTAAATTGGAAATACATCATTAATTGAAAAATATAATAACTATCGAGCTCTCATATATTGATAAAATAGTCATTAATTTTTTGCAAATTTTTCAAATCTTTAAAAAATGTACACAATGATTCATTACAGATGTTTTAACGTCAAAATACACCGTTAAAAATATAATTTGAAATTCTTTTGAATGAAAAAACAATTCAAAATTCCCAAAGAACAAATCAGAAAAAAGGAACCATATAGAATCGAAGAACACATTACATTTAGAGAAGAATCGCAGTCTTCAAATGAAGATACACGAATGAATTTTCGTCATCCACGATCCATTTTCCTATAACTCTTCCTCATTAAAACCGGGAATTATCAGAAAACTGCACACATGCAATAACAAAAGAAAAAAGGAACTCAAGTACTACTATTTGGAAACTGGTACTTGAACGTAATTTTTTCCCCCTTTTTTCCATTTTTTTCCGGAAATCAATTAAGTGCGTTATACAAGCAACCAAAATGGGAACAGAAAGAAACTAGAGAAAAAAATAGAGAAAGGAGAAAAAACAATTCTTTTTCAGTCGCTTAAGAGTCATCAATCTCGTCTACTTTATCTGTTTCGAACGTAGAGATGAAAAAAGAATACGAGAGTGGAGTAAATTGGGCCATTTCTTTCCTTTAACTGCGAATGTAACTGACAACCGTCTCTTAGTAGTGTTTCGTAAACAGCATAACTTTTCGAAAAATGGAGAAACAATGGATATACTTGCCAATAAATCGATGCATATTCATTTTGGTCTTGACTTTATTATTGCCATTCTTTTGTGCATGTGGTTTTAAAAAAAGTTTCAGTTGTATTTGAATGTTGTTTTTCCTACATTTTTTTAATGTTTCAAATAAATTCTAAAATAGTATTATTTTGCATATTTGCTTTTTTGTTTGTTTTTCATTTTATTTTTTTAAATATAACTTTGTCAGTAACATATTCTTATTTATATCCATGATGTGTTTATCGTATTATCTTCGTTTACATATGCTTAATTGTATTCAGAATTATATAATTTTGTACAGAACTATTTTTTTCCAGAATGACATTAATTGTATTTAAAGTTTTGGTAATTAGTTAGCAAGTTTAATTGACACATTTTATAATTCCTACTGTAATATTAGTTTCTATTATTCTAGTTTTTATTATTTTGTATTTTAGTTTATTAAAATAGTATTACAAACCAATAACAAAATTATGAATAATTTTGCTATGAAATACGAACATAATTTAAAAAATTTTTAATTCAGCAAACATAAGTTCTTTATTATTGGTGCATGACGGAATGCATGTGTTTTAGAAGTGTAAAATTAAAGAAATACATTTAATTTATTTGAGTGTTTTTCAAAAAGTTGGTCAAGTTGGAAATGTAAAATGAAACTTTTTTTACTAAATATTGATGCATGGCTTAAAACGTTTATTTAAAAAATACTTTTGAATATAAAGTAAAAAATATAAAATGGCACATCGTATGACATAAAATATCGTTTATCGCGTTATATAAGTTTGTATAGGCTTGATTGTATTCAGAATTGTACAAATTTTATGCAGAATTATTTAATAACAATTTTTTTTATAATGACTAACAATTTTGTTTAAAGCTTTGGTAATTAGTTAATAAGTTTAATTGTCATATTTTATATTTATTATTATAAATTTATTAAAATTATATAACAAATAAATTAGAAAATTGTGAATACTTTGCTATAAAATGCTAATATAATTTATAAAAATTTTAATTAAGCAAACATAAATTCATTGGTGGTATATGACGCAATGCATGTATTTTAGAAGTGTAAAAGTAAAAAAAAAAAAAAAGGCATTTAATGTTTTTGCACATTTTTTTTTAAATTGGGCCAATTGGAAATGTAAAATGAAACTTTTATTAAATATTGGCGGATGGTTTCAGACGTTAACTTAAAAAAAAAATGCTTTTTAAATAAAGTAAAAAGTATAAAATGACATATCGCATGTCATAACATATCGTTTATCGTATTATCTCCGTTTGCATAGTCTTTATTGTATTCAGAATTGTATACATTTATTCTAAATTATTTTATTAACTTTTTTTTTTCAGAATGACAAAAAGTTTTATTTAAACTTTTCGTAATTTGTTAATAAGTTTAATTGTCCCATTTTATAATTATTTCTGTAATTTTTTTTTAAATAATACTATAACAAACAGATAAGAAAATTATGAATACTTTTTCTATGAATATGATTTATAAATTTTTTAATTAAGGAAATTTAAATTATTTATTATTGATACATGACGAAATACATATATTTTAGAAATATAAAATTAACGAAAAAAAAATTTTTTTTTTCTAAAAATTGAGTTAGTTGGAAATTTAAAATGAAACTTTTTTTATTAAATATTCACTGATGGTTTAAGAAGCTTACGTAAAAAAAAAAAAGATTTTGAAAATTAAGTAAAAAATATAAAATGACATCAAGAAATTTAAAGCTCTTAAATTTAAATATATTTTTCTCATTCATTGGCGCAACAACCCCATGGTGGCCCAAGGCCGTCTGCAAATTTATACCTAGATGAAAATAGATAAATGAATTTTGTAAATTCGAAACGAATAGAAAGTAACGAAAAAAGAGTGAAAAAGAAAGTAAATGTCTAAATTAAATAATACAGCGATAACAGAATTTGAAATGCATTTCATAATAGTTTTTTTATTAAATTTGGAAAGCAGGCATTACATTTTCCCAGAAATTTCCACAAATGCGTTTCAAAAACAATTTTAGTTTGGGATTCTCCTGGCTGATTGGGTTGTTTCAACTTTAAATAATATATAATTAATAGTATACTTTAATACAGATTATATTATATGGAACTTTAAGTATGTTGCATTATTTGATGTTTTGTACTATACAGCCTGAGTAAAAACTTTAAGACCAGTAAAAATTTTTGAGAAAATGTAAAATAAAATAAAAGGGATTCAAATAATATTAATTATTAAAGTTCATTGATAAGAAATAAATGCTGTAAACATAATTTGTAAATACATAATTATGAGAAACATGTGGTTATTTACAAAGTTAGTATTTCTGCCTGAGTAAAAACTTTAAGACCACCAGTCATTTTTTAAAAATAAATATAATATAATCGTGTAATTACCATTGCAACTACTAGCTTGTGGCAACGCTGAAATTTTCATATTTGTCATACGTTTCTTCGAAGTATTGGTGATCTTTGTGAAGATAGCGAAGGGTAAGAAGTTAACTGATCGTGAAAGAGGACAGATCGAAGCTTTGTCTTCAACAGGAATGAGTAGTCGTGCCATTGTGATAAAGATAGGAAGATCAAAGACTTTTGTCAAAATTTTTTCAAAATTGAAAGACAATTATGGTAAAAGAATACTGGGGGAAGACCTAAAGTTTTGCCCTCGTGTGATAAAAGAAGAGTTTGCCAACTTGCATCTACTGGAAAGTACTCAACCAGGAAACTGATTCCGACGACAGGTTTTAAAGTTTGTCAAAAAACGATTTATAACACAATTATAAGGTCTGGAAGGTACACTTATACCGCAAAATTGACTAAGCCTCAGTTACTGCAGAGACACAAAATAGAGCGTTTGAACTTTGGCCAGAAAGTCATGACCTGGGACAACCAATGGATAGAAATTATTTTTTCTGACGAAAAAAAATGGAATTTGCATGAACCAGATGGCTGGAATTTCTACTGGCATGATATAAGAAATGAAAAAGAAATATTCTCCAAGCACCAATTAGGTGGAGGGTCTATCATGACTTGGGGCTGTTTTTCTTACAATGGTGCGGGCTCAATTGCATTCGTTTCAGGTAGAATGAATTCACAAGGATACCAAAATATCCTAATAAATCATCTTTTGCCAAATGCTGAATGTCTTGCTGGAGAAAATTGGAAATATCAGCAAGACAATGCACCGGTCCATTCGAGTAACAACACAAAAAATTGGTTCCAAGTCAACAATGTTGAAAATGTGAAATGGCCAGCTAGATCACCTGATCCAACCCAATCGAGAACCTTTGGGCTGACTTAGCAAGAAGAGTTTATGCAAATGGGAAACATTTTACATCAACAACAGAGCTGAAATCTACTATTGAAGATGAATGGTATAAAACCGAACCCACCCTTTGTCAAAAACTCGTTTCATCCATGAAAACAAGAATATTTGAAGTAATTCGAAGTAATGGCTCCTACACAACATTCTAGGAATTTGTAATTTTTTTTTTATTTGTTATTTTCTATGTTGGCCTTAAAGTTTTTACTCAGGCTCAAATATTCATCTGTGTGTTCTGTAATATTTTCTAATAATAAAATATTTGCAAATTAATTTTTCTACTTTTTTTACTTTTATTTAAGCTCAATAATTATCAATCAAATGGTATTTTAATTCTTCAGTTTAAATGTTTCCATTTTCTCAAAAATGTCAACTGGCCTTAAAGTTTTTACTCAGAGTGTATATGATTTGACATTATACAATATAGGATTTAAGATTGTTTAATGCATACTTGGTGAAATTCTGTAAGCTGAGGTCCTATATATACAATTTGAAGTTTGTATTAATATATATTTTTTTTGGATAAAGTTCAGATCAGATAACATAATAAATGCATTGAACAATGAAAACTAAGTGAGATGTGACAAATCCAATGATTAAGCATTATCATTGGTACATATAACGGTGTTTATGAATAAACACCGGTGCATTTATCCGCTGATTCTGCATACTTATTATTTACTATGCATTATCATTGGTAACAAATAACGGTGAACAACATTAACGGTAAATTAATCCGGCGGTTATACATAATTACCGGGGATTATATATAATCACCAGGTGGATTAATTCGGTTATTATACATAATTACCGGTGATTATGAATAATCACCGATTCATCACATTCACAGAAACATATATATTCATTTGTTTCTTAAGTCAAAAATATCAAGAATGATAACAATAATAATTATGAAATGTTTAACGAAATTTAAATTATTATAAGCAACTTTTATGTATTAAAAAAAAAAATGCAACTTAAATTCTAAAACTTATATTTTATTATACATACCCCAGGTTTACACGTTTTATTTTATCTAAAAAATGTTTCATAAAATACGAATGAAATACTTCCTTTCGTACGCAGCATTTATACTTACAGTTACTAGAATTAACCCTTCTTTGTCTCGCAGATAGAAAGGTATCAGAAATTCTACTCCAACTCAACTCAAGGAAATCCAATAATTCTCGCAATATTTTTAGAAATAAATCACGATTTACTGCTTCGAAATTCGGCTTGGCTCAATCCGTCAAACTCGCTTACAAGGGAGGTTTCTTTTTTTAGTTTCCATCCATTCTTTGCTGAAAAGATATAGTGTCTTCTTCTCCAACTCTTCCGGTTGTGAGCCCAGAGATCTTTACTTCCTTCTCATAAAATTCGTAAAAAATGTTTACTCGTGTTTTTCACTGAAAGAAACGGAAACGTTTTCGAGTGCTGTAATATCGTTTTTCCGCCTTTTATGTAATGGAAAATCAATAGTAGAAACATTGCAAATTGTTCATTTTATGAACGATTTAACAGATACCCATCGAATGTGAAGGAACCTTATTGAAAATGGTGGAACACTAAAAGATTGTTTCTTTCGGATCGAAGAGAAGTTGGCCATTTAAGCATTGAAGTATTTATTTTTAGCAGGCAAGATATATTTGAGTTTTGTTGCTTTCGAGATGCTTTGTTTTTGAACAGGGTTTAGAAGCAATTTTCAAGTACTATTGTTGATGTTTCGGAGCAGTTTAGTGTTTCTAAATTTATGTTCCTTTAAATAGAAGCGCTTTGAATTTGATATAGATTCCATTTTAAGGTTAGAAACTATTTAATGATTATATTTACAATCAAATCTGGAAGAGAAAAAAGGATAATATAACGTAAGATGTAATTAATAATCTAAAACCAAAAAAAGGTATCATATGGCTCAGATATTTTCAGAGTTTACTAACTTAAAAAAAACTTAACTTAACTTAAAAAAACTTAAACTTAAAAAAAAACAAGTAAAACAATCTTTATTTTTTTTTCTTGCTGGAAAGATAAAATTGGTAAAACATCCACGATATATGTCAATATAGGTGTGAAAGTAGATCGCAATCAGATATTGTGTCAAAACCATTTAGTACATTTTCATAGTAATTTTATTTTTGATGAAATGACGTGTGTACAAAAAGTCAGAATAATGAAATAATGCATGAAAGAAGAAATATTACGAGATGAATGGAATGAAATGAAATGCATTATTAGTACAAAATGCAACAAAAATTCTAAAGCGTTCTTGCGAAACGAAAAATCGTATAAAAGTGCAATATGATGTACGCATTAGTGCCTTTTCATAATATAAAAATATAATATTGTTATTAGAATGAAAAACAAATAAATTGCTTCATATAATTAAGATGCACCAGGGATGGGATTAATTAAGTTTATTACTCGGTTAAATATTAAAAGAATATTAAACGCATCTTACTCTTTATCTAATTATTAACTTCATTAACTTGCATCATTATTAACTTATTACATTATTATTTATTATTTTTTTCAAAATTTGTAAAATTGAAAACTTTTTTTACATTCTACTCTATTAAAAATGGTCGTTTCAATGGTTCTATTAAAAATGGTCAATATATATATAAATATATGTGTGAGTGTGTGTTTATACTCTTCAGGGACATTTGCAGCATTTATTTGCCACTCAAAAGTCAATGGATCTATATGAAAATTTCAAAGACAAGTTTGTTGGGTGTAATTGTTGAATATAATAATTATCAATTGTTATTATGAAGAAATCATATTGTTTCATAAAAAAAAGGTTTAAAAAGAAAATTTATTTATAAATGTATCGAAAATAATTTCAATTAAGATTTCAAAAAAATAAAATAAATAATTTAAATAATATTTTAAACATTTCAATCTTATTGTAAATGCATAAATATAAACTAAAACCTATCAATTTACATTCCAGTTTGTATAGTTGTTAGATGAAATAAAACTTTTAGAACTTATAGTGAAACATACAACTTTAGTAATATCACAAGTTCTTTCTTTTACATATTTCTAACTATAAGTTCCTTTGAATCAAAATATTTGCTGTATCTGTTATTTATTTTGAATTCTTGATACAATGAGATGTAGTATATCGATTTCGAATAAAGTTATATGGAGAAGAAGGATTTTCTTATTAAATAGCAAAATAAATTATTACAAAAAGATCACGACTACCAAACATTTAATTCGAGACTTAGACATATACATGATGGAAGAAAGGAAACTTGTCAGTTTTCAGTAAAATATATGGCTTGTAGGTTTTTTGAAAATCTTTTATGTTTGTTTCTAATTCTCATTACTTATATATATTTGACTGGTTTGAATTCCTTCGTTTTATAAAAACGAAATTTTAATGCGAGTTTACATTTTATAAAACTTCAGCCTTAAAACAAATTGCGATAGTGATATATCATAAACTGGAAGTTTTATGTTTAATGACAAAGACGATGATAGGTTTTATATATGAAATGGATTTCCTCTTGAATTTCATAATTACTGAAAGTTCTATTACGTGCTGTTAAAGCGGAAAATAAATCTTACCTATCTGTTCATGCTAGAGGAATATATTTCTATCGTAATCTTAATGTCTTTTTTTTACATAAAGTATCTTTTTACTTGATGAAAATTTGAATTTTAACTTTTGGGAAGATTTAGTTTCAAATATAAATCACAAATTTGTTTGAATGTTTTATTTCTTTTTATTCAAAATGGTATAGTTCTTGCTACAAAGTTTATGCTCTGCCTTATTATATTGTAAATGTTTTATGAAATTTGATACAATCTATAAATTTTGTAAAATCCGTTAACAAATCACACAAACCATGTTGGTTGGCTTGTGGGATTTGGTTTTGTGTTGTTTTGTGTTGATTTGTGTGATTTGATTATGTGATGGTTTGTGAAGCATCATTTCCACCTTGTTTGACTAATAGTAGAACAGAAAATGTCCAACTAATGCCTTTGTACGAAGGAAGGTTATGCACGAATGTTATGTTCGAATGTACGAAAGAAGGTTACGAATGAATTTAGAACAGTGTGTTCTACCATTTCTTACCCAAATGTTAACTTTTCTTTGAAAAACAAGAAATTAATTGAAATGTAATAAAGTTAAAGAAATTCAAACAAATTAAAATGAATAAATCTCCTTGCTGTATAGTAACGTTTGTAACTTGCTGTAAGAGGCAAAGTGATGTTTTTGTATCTCTAGTTGAAATTAAATTTATAACCGTTTTTCGTAACATTATTTAAAAACTGTTAAATAGCAGAATTCTTGAAAATGTTCATTTGAAACAAAAGGGGTCGGTTAATTACAAAAAAATAAAAATAAATAAAATAAAAATTTTCTTAATACATCTTTTGCAGTCATACATCACTCATATTTTTTTCTAATTACTATTTGCTCATATGTATCTTTAATACTACGACAAAAGCTAACTGCTTACCCTTTTCTTAAACTTCTGCTATCTTGGAGCTCAGCCAACTTAACAATGCTTTTTTATAACATATCACTTCAAAAAATGTTGGGAAGCAAACCACATCTTCAAATGAATGAAAACGGTACAATCAACGGTTCAAAAGGTAGGATCCATCATTTTCCATTATAAATTGTGCATTGTGTAAAGAATAAAGGTAGCTGAAATACTGCCATATGTTGCTTTCATTTACTATAAAATTTCAATTTTCATAAAATTATATTCATTCTATTTCATTTAATTTTCTATAAAATTCTGTATAATATTCTGTAGCACTATTTATTTTTGTATTGGAAAAGCGAATATCCCCATCTGGTGGATTTTTGTATTCAGTCAGTCAGAGTAACATGACGTCGTTCGAAATTCAATGATAAATGATGCATAAATCGTATGAACTGTAATTTTTGTGACAGCGCAATGTGTTTTGAACAGTGTCGCCACTCAGAGCTTAAAAAAAATATTTTTTTTTCGTTTGATATACGCTTCGTAAAAGAGATAATGGAATAAATTAAAGATGTTTTTAAAAATATAGTTAAAAAAGAAGCAATCCAGGAAGATACCTAATTTAGAACATAAATCTATGAATTAAAGAAAAAAAATTTGATGTCTGTTAAACATAATTTATAGCGGTATCGTTTCATTTATGGATTGGTTTATAAAATTTTCTTTTTCTTTTATGGAATTTCGTTATTGTATTCATCAATCTTTAAATTTCAGTTAAAACAAATATTAAAATTTTTAAATAATTTTCTTGCAAACTAATTTTTTAAATTTTTACGTAAGAAATTTGCATATCTATAGTAATTTTTAATATATTGTTCCAAAAACTCATTATATAACCCGGAAAGCGAAGTTCAGTGATGCCACGTGATAACTAGAGATGAGAGACGTGGATTAGAGGGCCAGTAATGATATTCGAAGCAGTCATTTTAAGAGATATCAAGTTGACATAATTTATTTCATTAATAGTTGCACTATGTGGTTAGAAATTTCCATTTCTCTTTGATACCAGTTTTAAATACCAAATAATTAGATATGAAAATAATCTAGGAAGGTTTACTATTCTCCACAGTGTTAATGAATCATGTTGGCCTCCTGATGTAAAATAATTCAGATAAAATTGTTTAATAAGGTTATTATGAGCCAGAGAATGTGAAAACGCTTAATAGGAACTTTTTAACTTGAGAAGAAAGATATTTCACAAATATTGAGTTTTTAATAAATTAATAAAAACTATTTTTGAATTAGGTTGAAGAAGTTGAAACAAATTAAAATGAGCTAAGCCATTATTCTTTTAATTTATCTACATATTTAAGTTAAAGAAGGGGAAACATATTAAAATGAGTTAAACCATTATCCAATAAAAGTTAATTGCTCCCGGAAAACGTAAAATAAGTTGAAATACATAATTAAGTTAAAGAAACTGAAACAAACTAAAATGAGTTGAGTTAAAAGATAAATTAAATGAGTTGAATTAAAAGAGTTGAAAAAAAACAAGTTATGATGAACTAAGCCATTACACTGTTTTCTACATATTTAATTTCTCTAGGTTAAACTCTTCTAGTAACATAACATAGTACATATTTCTAGTATCTATAGTATATTAAACAAAATACTGTGTTTTTATGATTAAAAATGAGTGTTAACTTATCAAGGAATTAAATAAAGTACATTATTTTTATATGGTTTATTTCTTTAATAAGATAATCCTTTAATTCCTTTTCATACTTTGTAAAGTAAAACATATGATGTCTTAAATATCTTTGACATGTCATAATAAATTACGGATATACACATGGAGTTTCAAAAATTATTTTTAAATAAAATATAATAGAAAACTTTTTATAAGCTTTGAAAGAATACTATAACGCTTAACTCAGTTTAAATTGTTTCAAGTTCTTTAACTTAATTCACAAATAGCCTTTATTCTTTTATTAAAAATACAATATTTATGAAATATCTCAATTCCTAGCTAAGACTTTCCTGAAAAAGTTTAATGATGAAGGAAACAGTCTGAGATAAAACGAATTCAAAAGGAAATATATTTACCTTTCTGCCTTTGACACCAAACTTTAAAAATATCATTGTATATTTTTTTGAAAAGAAATCCTTCTTTATTGGGTTTAATACCGAAAGATCAAACATCCTTTATTTTCATTTTCTAAAATTCTCTGAGAGCCTTAGAGTAGAATTTTCTCTTCAAAATTTTATAACTAGAAAGTTTAGTGCGAAATTGTTTGGTTTAAATTCAGATGGTTTCAAATGGTTTAAATTCAGAATAGAACAAAGCTGGAAAGAGATAAATTTTGAAATTTAATTTTCTACTGGTTGTGATATATTTTATTCTTCTCCATTCGGACTTAAAAGGAAGACTGCAAACTTCTTCCTGGACTAGTTAGATATAAAATAAAATAAATTAAATGAATTGATGCAAATATTAAATTATGTATTGCATTTATTAAACCTCAAAAGAAATATTAGAGGGTATCATTTGGTTGTTATCTAAAATGCATTAATGAATTTTTGAAAGACTTATGTTCATCTTTTTGCAATTGCATGTATATAAATCTTAGATTGAGCATAAATATAATTAATTTATTTCAAATTTATTTTATTCCTTAAAGTTTAGAATTATAAAAAACAATAAATTAATAATAATAGTTTTTCTAACAGATTTTAATGGAAATTACGATAGTAAATGTGATGAAAAAAATATTGCATAAAACTGAGAATACTAATTTTTTTTTCCATACATGGAATTTTTAATTTAAACAATTATAGAAATTTAAATTTTAATAATATTTGTGTAAAATGTTTGAAACATAAATCTTTAGCATTTTAATAATAGTTAGTTTTAATTATGTAGCTAATAGTCTTGAAGATATTTTAAAATGCAATTCATTGGGCTACAATGTTTAAAGCATAAACTTTATTACCGCTGTCAAAAACTTTCATAAAATTTTCATGCAATTCCCCAAAACTTTAGAAATTTCTAATGACACATATTAAGAGTACTTCTAAAGCTTTTACTAGAATCCTGGCCGAAAATTTCCAACTTTCTTGAAAAGTCCACCAGACTGTCTCCAAATTAATGATAATCTAAATTCCTAAAAAATTAAATTATAATTGACGTAGTAAGTCAAAGGGAAAGCAGCTTTTACAAAAAATCAAGTCAAATAAAGAATTTAAAATTTGAAAAACTATATAGACGAGCAATTGTATAAAACTAAACATTCTTTTCTTATACTTATTGGAAACTCCGCAAAAATATCTTTTATTTAGATTTTTAATTACATAACTACATTTATTTGAAAAGTTATTTAATTCTAAAATGTTTGAAATGCATACTTTAAAAAAAAGACATGTTCATTTTTACTTTAAGGATAATGTTTTTTTTTTCCTCTACTAGGAGGGTTATATTTATAAATAATAGCATTAAAGATTCGCTGTCTTTTGCCATCTATACACTTTTGTCGATAAATCTTATAATTATAATTTTTTATTAAAATTATCAATAAGTTTATTAATAAATACGATTTCATATTCTTATAATTATCATTGTATTCAAAATTATTATGTCTTATACATGTGACAATCATGTAAGTGTATTATGCTCACACATGATCTTTTAAAAAAGGTTAAAACTCACATATTGCAGTACCAAAATAATTTCTAACTTGCCATATAGACACTTTCAGGGTAATAAAAAATAGTAGACATTTTTTCATAAGTTCTACAGATAATTATTTGTCATCAAAGTTAGTATAAATAGTAACTAATAATATATTTACTTGACCTTGTAATAATCATTCATCAAATTACATTGAATAAAACGAATTGATTATTTTAGATTCGTTTTTTCGTACTCAAAAATTATACACACACTACTGTTAAATGTTTTAGTTTTTGAATGAACTGATAATTTCCCCTATGAAATACATACATATTACTATCATTATTTTAATTAAAATTTACTTTATTTAAATGTTTTTTTTCAACCAAAAAAATTAAATTGTATTTCTAATGTAATTTACTGTATATAAAAAGCGAAACGATATTTTTGTTAAAAATGCTATACTACTTAGTAATACAAATA
Source organism: Caerostris darwini (assembly GCA_021605075.1). Taxonomy (NCBI): domain Eukaryota; kingdom Metazoa; phylum Arthropoda; class Arachnida; order Araneae; family Araneidae; genus Caerostris; species Caerostris darwini. Next base: position 47,572 of record BPLQ01015120.1, on the reverse strand, counting down.
GGTCTTGACTGTTTTCTTAAAATTATGGATATAAATATTTATAAAGATGCAGCATAAATATTTAAAAATAATTAGCTTGTTATACTGTTTTAATTTTAAACCTGATTTTTAAAAAAAAAAGTATATAAACATTAGCCATAAAAAAAAATGCTCCATAAATATTTATGAAGCAATATTTTTTTTTTATAATTTTGTCTAATTTCCATTATGGCATGATTTTATTTTATATTTACTGATTTAAATAATGTATTTAAATTAAAATAATTATGTAAAGCAGAAATAATGTGATATATCGCTTTAATAAATACCGTATTCATATTTTAATTTAGCAAAAGTAAAAACCTTATTCAGAGTTAATTTTATTAGTTGACTTTATCAAAGTTGTAACTAAAGAAATAATACGAATGCAAACATAGAGAAAAAACCTAAATTAAAATTTTTTGCTAAATAAATATCTTATTATGTATTTAAGGTTTTATTTTTGTTTTTTTTAATAATAATTTAAATATTTTTTTAAATATTTTTTTGCATACATGATTCGGTATGGATACAAATATACTTCAAATCCCTGAAATGTTATTAGCCTATTGAATTGTTTTTTTACTGAATATTTACTTTTACCACAAAAAATATACCTTGATTAATTAATTTAATCGATATTTAACCTAACACTCTTCCCAAGAAATAGTACACATAAAAAAAATGTGTGTTACAATTAATGAATGACTTCGTTTACTTAGAAAAAATTCAGATTATAAATTTCAAATTGGTTATGATAACATTTTATCTTATTTATTATATTGTATTACTTGTAGATAATTTACATTTTCCCTTTTTTTTTCAAAATTTAGTCACTAAAATTGCAATTGTAGAATTATACATATTTTGAATGAAAAGTTCTGTCTAATTTTCATATCATGTAAATAAAACAATGGAATAAATATTTTAATATATAAAATGAATGGTTTTTTTATTTAGAAAATAATATATTTTCTCAAAATTTGTTCTGTGCTATTGTTACTTAAAATATATATTGTTACTTTTGTTTTTGAATGACGCCACAATGTTGCATGAATTGGTATTGCCTCTACTATGGAGCTAAGTGACAAAGGTTCAATGCTCACTTGGTGCGTGTGCGTTAACTCATTGAAGTGATATTAACTATCATCATCCCACATTTACTCATTGAATTGGTTGTTACACCTCATCATATAACCTTTACTCATTAAACTGGTTATTACTCTTCAGCATATAACATGTACTCATTGAACTAGTTAATATTCTTCATTATATAACATTTACTCATTGAACTGGTTATTCTCTTCTTCACAGAACATTTACTTATTGAACTGGTTATTCTCTTCTTCATAGAACATTTACTCATTTAACTGTTTATTACTCATCAACATGTAACATTTACTCATTGAACTGGCATCACTTTTTACCAAATAACGAGAATAAAGTGTATTCTTTAAACTGATATATCATTTCACAGTATAACGAAAAAAAATCACCCATTAAAGTGTTATGATTAACTGTACATATAACAGTGTAAGAACGCTTAATTAAAAAAATAGCTAATTGAACTGTTTATTATTCTTCATCATTTACCATCAGCTAATCGAACTGGTGCCACTCTTCCTCATAAGCGAGAAACACATGTATTCATTGAACTAGTATATTCCTTCACCATGTAACGAAAAAAAAAAATCCTTAAAAGCGAGAAACTTTATTTCCTTTAATATATGAATTAATATTTTTATTTCCTTTAACATATAAATTATTTCAAATTTAATTAAAGCTTCATGATAATTATCTCCTTTATAAAAGCTTTTCTTCTTAAGATATTTCTGCAAAATGGATGGTAAAAAAAGTAAGTTGCTTATGAAGCTATTTTGGTTCACATTGCATAAAGATATAAAAAATTAAATTGCCATATGTGGCGATCAACCATTTTTAACACATCTAACTTGAAGATGCGGGAGACATCTTCCTCGATACTTTGTTCTGTCTCTTTTATTTCTATTCTTTATCATTCTAGTCCTTCCTGAGTGACGCTTGGAAAGGAGACGACAGAAGGTTACGGTTAACGGCAAAACTGAGAGTGGTTTTTCTTGTGGATAAATTGTTGGATGAAGGGATTTCCGCAGATAGGAGACATGGATTATAGGATCATAATGGATCACCACTTTTTTCACCAATTCGCTGTTTAAGAAAAGATTCATCGGTATCTCTCAAGAACACGGCACATCCAAAAGCTGTTAGAAGTATTGTGCCAAAAAATATTGTTAGGTATTGTAAGGAATATATACTGTCAAAACTTTTAAGAAACAATTTCTAGAATAAATCAAAAATATTGTTTTGGTTAGGAAAGTGCAATTAATTTTGTTTCATGATTTCTCTTATATATATAACATAGAAGACAAACAAATTGTAGATTGGCAATTGGCTTTTTGTATTATAAGCCAAAAAATTGGCTTACATTACAAAAAGTATATAACGATAAAAAATAAACCGGTAAAACTATTAAAAAAATTTTTGTTACGTAAATAAAAAAAAAATGTAGCAATATAATTTTATTACAAAAATGTTATTATATAAATAAAAAAACTTTACTTTCAATTATTTAATTTTTACTTAAAATTATTTTTTAAAATTTTTGATAGACTATTAACTGGATTAAATACATATACCTTCATAAATAATAGGGATATTATTATTGCTTGTTAAAATTAGAACAATCAGTAAAATCTGTTATTTTGATAAAAATAAAAAAAAAATTAATTTTTATTTTTATTTTTCTATTACATACTTAGTATTTTAGAAATAGTCTAAAATTTATATTATTATTTCACTAATGTGATCAATGCTGAAATTTTGAATTTGTTAGTGTTCTTTATTTCGAAAAAATATATAAAAAATATAATTATTAATTCTACAAATTAAATTATAATATTTTTTAATGTATTTAATTTAAATCCTACTAAAAATAAAAATATTTAATTTTATAATAAAAAGTATTAATAAAATATATAATATTTAAAATATATATATAACATTTATACATAAATAAATAAATAAAAATATATATAATTTTTTTAATAAAATTTACCAATAGAAATGTTTAATTTTTGTACATATTCTAAATTAATCAACTTTAACTATTAATCACCTTAATTTAAATTAATTGTTATTACAAGTATTGTTATTATCATTTTATTATTTAATTATAATTATTAATATGTAACTATTTAATCATTATTTTATTTAATTTAAATTAATTTTAAATACTCAATTTTATGTTCAATAATTAACGTAGTATTATTAAAATGTGCAAAACATTTATATATAATAAAATAATTATATATAACATAATAATTAATAATTAATAATTTAATACTACTTAATTCATTTATCTAACTACAAATCATGAATTTCTTGGTTCATTAAGTACGTAAACAACCAATAAGCACAATTTTATATAAAATAAATGAATAACATGTCGAGCAACGCCAATCCTTTCATTACCTATTTCACCTTCAGCATGGAACCTATATTCATCACATAAGACATCAAAACAAAATGACCCTCTTGATTTAAGCAGAGCCCCTTAATTCACTGTAGTAAGGCAACTTGCTTCATAAAACTCACCCTGCCACTTCAAACAAGATATTCCGCTATCCCCCTGGGTCTATTTAGCTTGCAATTTACTCACTGCCATCGCATTAGGTCCGTGGCTCATTTTCCAGAACTCTTCATTTCTTTAATGAGAGCGTTCCTGGAGCGTGATTTAGGAAGTGCAGGGCTCGTATATAAACGGCCCTTCTTGAGACAGCAACAATTTGTTTAGGTCCTATATGGGTGGCACCTGGGCGTGAATTATGGGTAATTTTATCCTTCGAAGAGGAGAGGATTTCTGCAGATAAGCGGTTTATGGGAAAGTTTTGCAGGTCTTTTAAGGATTTTGTAAACTTGTGTTCTGGTGATTTGGTTCTGAAATAGGTGGACTTTTTGAAAGGTTGAAAGGTTTTAAATGTAAATAAGGTAGAAGTTAGTACTTTGTTGGCTATTTGGCATAAAATGGTAATTTTTTATTCTTTGTTTAAAATTATTTTTTGCTTTTTTTTTTCGTTGTTGAACTAAAACAAAACCAAATATTTTTATAAACACTCTATTTAACAACAACAACAAAAATAAAAACTTATCGATTTTAATAAATCGATTTAAAGCAGAATTTCAGTAAATGAGCTAATAGTATGTGAGTTGCAATCGCATAGTATTGTTGGTTTTTTAGCATAAAATCGGTATTTTTTATTATTTGTTTAAAGCTTATTTTGTCCTTTTTTTTTTATTTCGTTGTTCATCTAAAACAGAAAACTCTTATACACACATTCTGTTTAACAAAAAGAAATTATAAATAACTATCTATCTAAACTAATAAATAAAAATATTATTTTTATTCATTATTAATATAAAATTATTTTTTTAATTTTTATTCAAATTAATATTAATTAATTTTAAATGCACAATTATTTTATTTTCAAAACTGTTCGATAGTTAATTGTCTAGCAAATTTTTGCTGCTTTTAATGCAACTTAATTCATTAATCTAACTACAAATCGTGAATTTCTTGATTCATTCAGAACGTAAACCAACCAAAGAGCACAATTTCATATAAAATAAATACAGCAACATTGCGAACAACGCCAACCCTTTCATTACCTATTTCACCTGGAGCATGGAACCTATATCCATCACATGAGACATCAAAACAAAATGACCCTCTTGATTTAAGCAGAACCCCTTAATTCATTGTAGTAAGGCAACTTGCTTCATAAAACTCACCCTGCAACTCGGACGGCAGCTTCAAACGAGACAGTCCACTATCCCCAGGGGTCTATTTAGCTTGCAATTTACTCACTGCCATCGTATTAGGTCCGTGGCTCATTTTTCAGAACTCTTCATTTCTTTAATGAGAGTGTTCCTGGGGCGTGATTTAGGAAGTCCAGGGCTCATATATAAGCAGCCCCTTCTTAAGACACCAACAATTTGTTTAGGTCCTATATGGGTGGCACCTGGGCGTGAATTATGGGTCATTTTATCCTTCCCAGAGGAGAGAATTTCTGCTGATAAGCGGTTTATGGGAAAGTTTTGCAGGTCTTTTGAAGGATTTTGTAAACTTGTGTTCTGGTGATTTGGTTTTGAATTAGGTGGGCTTTTTAAGACGGTTGAAATGGTTTTAATGGTAAATGAGTCTGAAGTTTCTGTTTTGTTGGCTATATGTCATAAAATAGTAATTTTTTATTTTTAGTTTAAAAATATTTTCACATTTCTTATTTCATTGTTAAACTAAAGCAGAAAAATCTTATATTATCTGCTTATCTTATTAATCTTATATATCTCTGTTTAACAACTAAAATGTATTGATTTTATACATCTAAACAAAATTTTAATAATTGCTGTGACCTGCAATCGTATAGTATTTATATAAAATATTCAAATATGTAGCATTATTTTATGTATGCCTTGTACATAAATTTGTATCGAAGCAATTTAATAATACATATAAGTTGTAAATTATTTAAATTAAAATTACCGATATCATTTAGGATTTAAAAGTTATTTCTCTAGAAGTATACGTAAATTACATATTTTTCAATGTGGTATATTTAAGTAAGTTATATGTATATTTACGTAGCGTATAGGTATATGTATATTTACGTACGGTATAGGTATAGGTATATGTACGTAAATGTATTGTTTGATTAATAGATTATGCATTTCAGTACAGTATTATAAAAACAGAAAGAAAAAATAAATATAAAGTTAATACAAAGCATCTCGATGTTATATTCATTGTTTAAAAAATCATAAGTAATTAATAATATTTCCAAGATGTAGCTCTCATTTATTTTTTAGCAATATTTTATTTGTTACAAGAATCTGAAAATAATATTTTTAAAAATTCAAAAATGCTAAGTATATTTCGGGATATTAAAAAATGAATTATTATTAATATTTTGCAACGTCATTTTTCCTTTTAAAAGTTTATATAAATAATGCAAAATATTCTTATATTCACTTTTCATCAGTTATATTATTAAAATTATTAGTTAAATGAAAAAAAAGTGCACCATAATATAGCATGGAATAAATGTATTCGAAACCAAACAATTCAGAGTTTATTGATATAAATTAAGGTAGTTAAATATCTTAATTTGAGCTAGAAATTAAGTTAATCTCATTATTTCCTTTCCAAATCAAAATCATTCTCACTAAAGCTCGCATAAAAATATTAATTCTTTCATTAAAGCCAATCCCCAAAGAGTTATTTTAATACAGATCCTAGCTTTGTATTTGAGCAAAAATTAAGATTTATTTTAATACTCCAATTAAGTGCAGAGTCCATCTTTATTGATGCCTATCAAGAGAATCCAGAAGTTATTTTTTTAACATAATAGCCATTAAGAAGATGAATGTTTCCCCGGATGCATAAAGTCTTTTGCAACCTATCACTTAATTCATCTTGTCTACGTCTTAATAGTTTTGAGACTGTTTTTTTTTTTTAATTGTGGCGTTTATTCACAATGGTATTTTTTTCAATTCGATAAAGTATTTCAATAGATAAGAAGAAATGCAGTGCTTCTTTCTATTGAATAGTTTAAGAAATAATTAATTTTTTTAAAATCAATCAATAATAATCAAGTGCTATTGAGAGATATCGTCTTTATAATGCAATGAATAACATAATTTATAAATCCGTTTAATTTTAACTTAATAACTTTTTTCTAAATAACTGAGAAAAGATTTAATTAAATCTCATTTTCTTAATTCCTATGTAATAATCTAAATTTTAAAATTCATATAAATCGGATACTTCATTGAATTCTGGTTTTGTTTTTTGCATTAAGTATTATTTAAAAAATAAAGCATTTTATAGTTAGTATCTAGATAAAATTTATGACTTAGTTGGAAAGGTATTTGAATTATGCTTTTGATAATATTTTATATAAACCAAAAATAAGATTGTTTTGGCCTGAATGAACGAGTGTCTAGGGCTCTGGTGACACAGGTTTCGGGTTTGAATCCCGGCGATGCCATGGGTGATTGTAGTGGTTCGGAATCCATTTTAATCAGTAGGTCCAGGTCTCATATGACTGTAAGAGCGTCACGGAGCCAACGCACACTTCGACCTACGGGTACTCCATCACAACAGAAGTTGCCCTCTTTCCCTCTATCCATGAGTAGATTACTCGTGGGATGTCCGTCCCGCCACTGCAGGGCACTGGGGATTAGTTACACATAATATTGTTTTCAAATAATGGGTAATTTAATGAAAAAGTATTTGTCACTAGAATGACAAAAATATAGTCTATAAAAAGTTACCCAGGACACATTAAAAGGGGCACATTTTACAAAATTTTATAGCTTTTTTAACTTTTAGTCTTTCTATTACTCTTAATGCTTATTAATATTTCAGTTTTTAATTATTTCTTCCATAATGCTACCATTTAAATTCCTACAAAAATAAGTATTTCTCTACTCTTACTAATTTCATTACTTAACGAATTATATGCTCAGCCTTTCAATTCAGCTGAGCTTTTGCAATTAATTCAATTAAGCATGTATTATTTTCATCGCATTGTATTTAATGTTTCATAATCTTTCTCTATTGTTTAGAATGCAGTAAAATGTTTTTTTTTTAATTGTATTTCTCTGCCAACGTCATCTCATTCAGAGAATAAAAAATTGACACTATTAGCGCCATCTGTTTCAAATTAACTTCTGCGATATATTTCCTTTATAGCTTTTAAGAAAACACAAGGTATTTATTTCCAACAAAAGAAAATGTTCTTCGATTAATTTAGGCCTTCAGGCGTTTTGCATAACTGTGATTTAATTATTTTTAAGTGGCTTATTAAAATTTATTAGTTTTGTAATTCAAAGGAAAATATTATTTTTCATTATGTGTCTTATAGTAAAGAAAATAAAAAATTACTATTATCATTTCATAATTTGTGTTTTGATTTGAAATAATGTTCGTCAGTCTTAAAAAGCTAAATAATATTTTATTTTTAAAATATTGCTTAAAAATTTGGTTTTTATAGCATTAATTTTTTATCACTGTAATGAATTGTTATATAAATAATAATAATAATATCGTATAATATCATATTTTTAACGTTAAAATGAATAAAAATTAATTCATCATAAATCTATTTTTATTATTTATTTGTTGACTATAAATTTTGGTATTTGAATTATTTCCTTTACATCATTTACATTTACTATATCATTCAACAGGCAGAGGCCGAGTGACTAGCACTCTGGTGCTCGGTACCACATGATTCAGGTTTGAGTCCCGGAGTTGCAATGGATGTTTGTAGGGGTTCAGAATCAACATTAAACCATAGTTCACGGTCTAACATGAGCGTTGTAGGGGTATTGTTATTGCACTCCGTAGCTTATCTTCAAGCTACATTCATCTCCTGGGTAGTGCTAAGTGAGTAGCATCAATGCAGAGTTTGCCTTAAGGCATCCAAGACAAATGTCTAAGTTTTTGTCAGCTGAATTAGAACAAAAAAAAAATTTTATGCATTATGGGACTTGATAGCTGAATAACTTAAGCTCTGATGCTCGGTGCCGCATGCTTCGTGTTCTAGTCTCGGCGGTGCAATGAATATTTCTAGCGGTTCAGAATCCACTTTAAACCACAGATCCCGATCTGTTATGATTGTAGGGCTGTTGGGTTGACAACTCTACCTCGTAAAAGAAAACATTGCCCTCTCTGAAAATCTACATTAGACAGATAGCCTTGGCCAACCATGATACTGTTGCATCAATGAAGATTGGGTTTGGTTTGTCACTTCACGGTCATTTAGTGCACAGATTAGTCCAGGAACATCAGTTTAACGTGGATTCCGAACCACTATTGTTTAATTATTTAGAATTTATAAAAGTGCAAATAAAATCAAAAATAAAAAAGTGCTAATAATCTTTAAAAAAATTATAGCACTGCAACGATTTTTTTTTTTTAACTTTGACGTCTATAATTTCTTCGTTAATTGTGTTCTATATAATAGAATCTCCTTCAAATACAATTCAATTAACTTTGAGTCTTTTTATTACTCTTAATGCTTATTAATATTTCAGTTTTTAATTATTTCTTCCATTATGCTATCCTTTAAGTGTCTACAAAAATAAGTAATTCTTACTAATTTCATTACTTAACGAATGATACGTACAGCCTTTCAACTCAGCCAAGCTTTTGTAATTAATTCAATTAAGCATGTATTATTTTCATCCCATTGTATTTAATGTTTCCTAATCTTTCTCTATTGTTTAATTATTTAGAATGCAGTGAAATGCTTTTTTTTTAATTATAGTTATCTTCCAACGTCATCTCATTCTGGAAATAAAAATTCCACTATTAGTACCATCTGTTTCAAATTAACTTCTGTGATATCCTTTCTTTATAGCTTTTAAGGAAACACAAGGTATTTATTTCTAACAAAAGAAAATGTTCCACAATTAATTTAGGCTTTTTGCATAACTGTGATTTAATTATTTTTAAGTGGCTTATTAAAATTTATTAGTTTTGTAATTCAAAGAAATTTTCTTCTTCATTATTTGTCTGATAGTAAAGAATGTGAAACATTATTATTATCGTTACATAATTTGTGTTTTGATTTAAAGTAATATTCGTTAGTATTAAAAGAAAATCTGTTAAATAATGTCCTCTTTTCTACCTGAAATATAATTTATCTAGGAAAAACTTAATATTTATTATAATTATTTTATTTAATACATATATCCAAATAATATATAATTAAAAATGAGTGTTAACTTATCAAAAAGAATTAAATAAGGCACAATATTTTTATATGATTTATTTCTTTAATGAGATAATAATCTAGTTTCTTCTAATAACTTAGGATGACTAATATATAATGTCTTAAATATCTTTAACAAGTCATAATAAATTACTGATAAGTATATGGAATTTTTAAAATTATTTTTAGATAAAAAGATAAAACTGAAACTAAGTTATTATAAACTTTGTAAAGAATACTATGATGGCTTAACTCATTTTAAATTGTTTCAACTTCCTTAACTTAATTCAGAAATAGCTTCTATTAATTTAATAAAAATACAATATTTATGATATGATCTTTATTCTTAGCTAAAATCTTTTAGGAAAAGTTTAACACATAAGTTTTATCAATGATGGAAATAGATAAAAACGAATTCAAAAGGAAATATATTTACCTTTCTGTCTTTGATGCCAAAAATTTAAAATTTTTGTTGTATATTTTTTTGAAAAGAAATCATTCTTTATTGGGTTCAATACCGAAAGATCAAACATCCTTTATTTTCATTTTCTAAAATTCTTTGAGAGCCTTAGAGTAGAATTTTCTCTTCAAAGTTTTGTAACTAGAAAGTTTGGTGCGAAATTGTTTTCTGACGAATCAAATGGTTTAAATTCAGAAGAGACAAAGCTGGAAAGAGATAAATTTTGAAATTTAATTTTCTATTGGTTGTGAAGATATTTTATTCTTTTACATCTGGACTTTAAAGGAAAATTTCAAACGTCATCTGAACTGGTTAGATATAAAATAAATTATATTAAATGAATTGATGCAATTATTAAATTAGGTATTTTATTTATGAAACCTCAAAAGAAATATTATTGAATATCGTTGTATTTTTTTAAAGTTTGTTATCTAAATTTATTAATTCATTTTTGAAAGACTTATATTCATCTTTTTACAATTACATGTATATAACCTTAGATTTAGCATAAATATAATTAATATATTTCAAATCATTTTTATTCATTAATGTTTATAGTTATAAAAAAACAGTAAATTATAATTTTCGAACAGATTGTAATGGAAATTAATATAGTAAATGGGAAGAAAAAAATATTGCATCAAACTGAGATTATTTATTTTTTTCCAAGCATGTAATTCGTCATTAAAAAAGATTATCGAAACCTAAATTTTTAATAAGATTTATATAAATATTGCTTTGAATCCTGACGATGGCATGAATGTTTGTTATTGGTTTGGAATCCATGTTAAACCTGGGGATCCCGGTCTAATTAGCCCAAAATGTGCACAAAATGGCAGTAGAGTGACAAATCAAACCAAATTATATAAATGTTTGAAAGGTTAATCTATTGCATTGTAGCATTTTATTAATGGGGCCTGGATGGTCGAGTGTGAAGCGCTGTGACGCTTGGTGCCATAGGTTTCGGGTTCGAGTCCCGGCGTTGCATGGATGCTATTATCCTATTTCCTACCTAAAAGTTAATTTATCTAGAAAGACATAAAATAAGTTAAAATACAGAATTAAATAAAAGAAGTTGGCACAAATTAAAATGAGTTAAGCTATTATCCTTTTCTTACCTAAAAATTAATTTATCTAGGAAAACAATAGTATTTTATTTAATACGTATATGCGAATGATATATGATTTAAAATGAGTGGTACTTATCTAAAGGAATTAAATAAAGCACATTATTTTTATATGGTCCTTTTCTTTAGTATAGTTCTTTAATTCCTTTTAATAATTCGTGAAGAATAACATAGCATGTCTTAATATCTTTAACAAGTCATAATAAATTACAAATAAGCACATGGAGTTTTGAAAATTATTTTTAAATAAAAAGACAAATTGGAAACTGAAATATTTTATAAGATCTATAAAAATACGATCATGGCTTAACTCCTTTTAAATTGTTTCAACTTCTTTAACTTAAATCACAAATATCTTTTATTAATTTATTAAAAAAAAAATATTTATGAAATATCTTCATTTTTAGCTAAAAACTTCCTGGTAAAGTTTTAACACAAAAGTTTTATCAATGATGAAGGAAATAGTCTGAGATAAAACGAATTCAAACGGAAATATATTTACCTTTCTGCCTTTGATACCAAACTTTAAAAATATCGTTGTATATTTTTTTGGAAAGAAATCATTCTTTATTGGGTTTAATACCGAAAGATCAAACATCCTTTATTTTCATTTTCAAAAATTCTCTGAGAGCCTTCGAGTAGAATTTTCTCTTCAAAGTTTTGTAACTAGAAGATTGGTGAGAAATTGTTTTCCGACGAATCAAATGGTTTAAATTCAGAACAGACAAAGCTGGAAAGAGATAAATTTTGAAATTTAATTTTCCATTTGTTGTGAAGATATTTTATTCTTTTACATCTGGACTTTAAAGGAAAATTTCAAACGTCATCTGAACTGGTTAGATATAAAATAAATTATATTAAATGAATTAATCCAATTATTAAATTATGTATTTCATTTATGAAAAATCAAAAGAAATATTATAGAGTATGATTGTATTTTTTTATTTGTTATCTAAAATTTGTTAATGCAGTTTTGAAAGACTTATATTCATCTTTTTGCAATTGCATGTATATAATCTTAGATTAAGCATAAATAGAGTTAGTATATTTCATTTTTTTCTTTGTTAAGCTTTAGAGTTTTAAAATAACAGTAAATTAATAATAGATTTTCTAACAGATTGTGGTGCGAATTAAGATAGTAAATGTGAAGAAAAAAAATCGAATAAAATTATCGAAAACCCAAATTTTAATACGTTTTATACAAATGTTGGTTCGAATGCTGGCGATGGCTTGGATGCTTGCTAGTGGTTCGGAATCGATGTTAATCTGTGGCCGTAGAGCGACAAACCAAACCAAACTATATAATTTTTTCAAAAATTAATCTATTGCATTGTTGCATTTTAATAATGGGCCCTGAATGGCCGAGTGTGAAGCAATCTGGCATTCGGTGACGCATGGTTCGAATTCCGGCTATGCCATGAGGTGTTTTTAGTGGTTCGTAATCCCTTTAAGCTGTAGATCCCGGTCTCATATGACTGTAAGAGCATCACGGAGCCAAGTCAGACTTCTACCTACCGGTGTCCAACACAACAGAAACTGCCATCCTTTCCCTCCATCCATGAGTAGATTACTCATCGGATGTCCATCCCGCACTGCAGGGCACTGAGGATTAATCACACACAATTTTAACAATAGCTAATTGCAATAATGGAGCAATGCATTTTGAAAAAAATTATATTCATTTTATATTATTCATCTTAAACTTATATACTTTACTATTGTATGTATATAATCTTAGATTAAGCAAAAAATATAATTAGTATATTTCAAATTATTTCTATTCGTTTTGAATTATAAAAGGCATTTAATTAATAATAGTAATAGATTGTAATGAAAATTAATATAGTAAATATGAAAAAAAAAACTATTGTATCTGACTGCGATTACTAATTTTTTTCCAAACATGGAATTCTTAATTAAATAAGACAATCAAACTCAATTTTTAATGCGATTTATATAAAAAAAGTTTGAAAAAATAATATTTTGCATTGTAGCATCTTAATTATAACTAATTGTAATAATATAGCTAATGTCCTTAAAGATATTTTAAAATTGTAATTCATTGGGCTATTATGTTTAAAGCGTAAACTTTATTACTGCTGTCAAAAACTTTCATAGAATTTTCATGCAATTCTCCAAAACTTTAAAATTTTCTAATGACACATATTAAGAGTACTTCTAAAGCTTTTACTAGAATCCTGGCCGCAAATTTCCAACTTTCTTCAAAAGTTCATCAGACTGTCTCCAACTTAATGATAATCTAAATTTCTAACAAATTAAATTATAATTGAAGTATTATGTCCAAGGGAAATCAGCTTTTACAAAAAATCTAGCCAAATAAACAATTTAAAGTTTGAAAAACTATATAGCTGAGCAATTGTATAAAAGTAACAATTCTTTTCGCATATTAACTAGAAATTAGGTAACAATATCTTCTATTTAGATTTTTCAACTACATAACTGCATTTATTCGAAAAGATATTTAGTTCTAAATTGTTTGGAATGCATTCTTTTTTTTAAAGGTATGTTCATCTTTATTTTAAATATAATGTTTTTTTCTCTATTAGGAGGGTTTTATTTATAAATAACAGCACTAAAGATTCGCTGTCTTTGTCATCTATACCCTTTTGTGAATTACTAAAATCTTATAATTATCATGTCTTATTCGAATTATCAATAAGATTAATATTAATTATGATGTATTCCAAATTATCATGTTTTATTCGTGAGACTATCATGTAAGTGTATCATGCTCACACATGATCTTTTTATAAAAGATTAAATCTTACATATATTTTCAACAATATATATCATACAAAATATTTTCTAACTTGCCGAAAAGGCATTTTAAAGGTAATGAAAATGGTAGAGATTTTTTCATAAGTTCCACAGATAATTATTTGAAATCGAATATATTATAAGTAGTAACTAATAATATATTTACTTGATCTTGTAATAATTATTAATCAAATTACAATGACGAAAAGGAATTTATTATTTTAGATTCGTTTTTCCTAATCAAAAATTATATACACTCTATGGTTTAATTTTTTTTAGTTTTTGTATGCACTTTTAATTTTCACAATGAGATACATACATATTATTATAATTATTTTATTTAAAATATATTTTATTTAAATGTATTATTTTTCAAACAAAAAAAAAATTATGTTTCTAATGTAATTTACTGTGTATAAAAAGCGAAACGTAATTTTCGTTAAATGTTACTCATGTTACTCAAATGTTATCCTAATGTTACTCAGTAATACAAATAAGTCTTCTTAACTTTTTCTTTAAATTATGGGTCTAAATATTTATAAAGATGCAGCATAAATATTTAAAAACTAATTGTTTTTAAATATTTATGTTGCATCTTTATAAATATTTACCCATAATAAAATTGATGACCCTGATTATTAAATAATTAAAATTACATAATAATCAGGCTTAAAATTATAACACACTATTTTAATTTTAAGCCTGATTATTTAAAAAAAAAGGTGTACAAATATTAGCCTTAAAAGAAAAATTTGCACCATAAATATTTATAAACTAATAATAATTTTATTATCATTTAATCTAATTTGAATTATGGCAGGATTTTATTTTATATTTACTGATTTAAATAATGTATTTAAATTAATATAATTATGCAAAGCAGACATAATGTGATATATCTCTTTAATAAATACCGTATTCATGTTTTAACTTAGCTAAAGTAAAAAAATTTTCCGGAGTTAATTTTATCAGTTGGCCTTATTAAAGTTGTAACTAAATAAAAAAATACGTATGCAAACATTAAAAAAAAACCCTAAATTCAAAATCTCTGCTAAATAAATAACTTATTATGTATTTAAGGTTTTAAATTTGTTTTTATAATACTAGTTTAAATATTTTTTAAAATATTTTTTTACATATATGATTCATTGTGGATCCAATTATACTTCAAACCCCAGCAATTTTACTAGCATTTTGAATTTTTTTTACTAAATATTTACTTTTACCACAAAAAACATACCTTGATTAATTAATTCAATCAATATTTAACCTGGTACTCTTCTCAAGAAATAGTAGACATGAAAAAATTGCTTATTACAATTCATGAAAGACTTCATTTACTTAGAAAAAACCAAATTATATATTTCAAATTGGTTATAAGAACATTTTATCTGATTTATTATATTGTATTACTCGTAGGTAATTTGTATTTTCACCTCTTTAACAAAATTCAGTCTTGAAATTGCAATTATAGAATTATACCCCTTTTGAATAAAATGTTCTGTGTAATTTTGATATAATATAAATAAAACAATGATATAAATATTTTAGTGTATAAGAGAAAATGATTATTATAAAATAATTTACTCACTCAAAATAATTATTTTTGTTTTTGAATAAAGCCACTATGTTATATGAATGGTATCGCCTCTACTATGGAGTTAATTAATGAGAGTTCATTGCACCTTTGTTGCTTGCGCTAGATTCACTGCTTTGATAATCTGCTAAATAGTATTTGTTCGATTGTTACCAGATATCTGATTTACGCAATTGGATTGCCTATTGAAAATTTTTAGATTTTTCTCCATTATGACACGTAAATAAGAAGTATTCATCCTTAAAAGTTTTTCATAGAGTTTATACTATTTATTTCTTAACGAAAAATGTTAACACATTGAAGTGTTATTTACCCATAATCATAGGAAGATAATGATATTTACTCATTAAACTGGTTATTCTTCTTCATCATATAACATTTACTCATTAAACTTGATATTACTCTTTATCATATAACATTTACTCATTAAACTGGCTATTAATCTTTATCCTATAATCCTAACTCATTGAACTGGTTGTTTCTCTTCATGATATGGTTGACAGTGGTATATAACGGTTTTATGTAAAAAAGTTTAAAAACCCTTAATAAACAAGAAATTTACTCATTGAACTGGTTATTACTCTCATCATATAACATTTACTCATTGAACTGGTGTCACACTTCATATAATGAGAATAACATGTATTCATTAAACTAATATCTTCATTCACCGTATAGCAAAAAAAAAAAAAAAAAAAAAAAAAATCACTGAATAAAGTGATATGGTTGGCAGCACATATAATGGTTTTATTATCTTATGTAGAAAAGTGTAATATCCTTTAATCTAAAAAAAAAAATAGCATTAGTATATGTTAAAGAAACTGTATTTCTTTTAACATATAAATTATTTCGAATTCAATTATTGTCTCATGATAATTATTTACTTTATCAAATTAGTCTACTTAAGATATTTCTGCAAGATGGGTGGTAATAAAAAGTTGCTTAATAAGCTATTTTGGTTCTCCTTGCGTAAAGATATACAAATTAAATTGACGTAAGGTGGCGATCAACCATTTTTAACACATCTAACTTGGAACATCTTCCTCGATACTTTGTTCTGTCTCTTTTATTTCTTTTCTTTTTCATTCTTGTCGTTCATGAGTGACGTTCGGAAAGGAGACGACAAAAGGTTACGGGTAAAGGCAAAACTGAGGGCGGTTTTCTTGTGGATAAATTGTTGGGTAAATGGATTTCCGCAGATAGCAGACATGGATTATAGGATCAAAATGGATCACCACTTTTTTCACCAATTCGCTGTTTAAGTAAAGATATATTGGTATCTCTTCAGAACACGGCACATTCAAAAGCTGTTAGAAGTATTGCACCAAAAATAGTGTTAGGTATTGTAAAGAATATATATTGTCAGAACTTTTAAGAAACAATTTCTAGAATGTATCAAATTGTTTTGGCTATGAAAACGCAATTAATTTTGCTTCATGCTTTTTTTATATATAACATAGAAGACAAAAATTGCAGAAGGCTTATGTTACATAAAATATATAATGATAAAAAATAGACTTGAAAAAGTATGAAAAAGATATAATATTTGTTACGTAAACAAAAGAAAAATATAATAATATAATTTTATTAGAAAATATTCTTATATAAAGGAAAAAGCTTTACTTTCAATTATTAAATTATTACTTATTTTTATTTTTTATTTTGATAGATTATGAATTAGAATACAGATAAGTTCATACATAATAGGGATATTGTTATTGTTAGTTAAAATTAGAACAATCAGTAGACTATGTTAATTTGATAAAAATAAAATAAAAATTTTTCTTTTATATTACATACATAAGTCTCTAGGAATAGTCTGAAATTCAAATATTATTGCGACTAATGTAATCAATGTTCAAATTTTGGGTATATTAATGTTCTTGGAAAAATCTATAAAAACATATTATTAATTCCACAAATAAAATTCTTATAATTTTTTTAATGTATTTCCATTAAATCCAAATAAAAATTAAAATATTTTATAATACTTAATTTTGTCAGAAAAATTAATAAAATTTAATAATACCTAATTTTATAATAATAATTAATAATATTTAATTTTAAAATAAAAATTAATAAAATTCAATAACAAAAATATATAAAATTTATAGTGTATAAACAAAAATATATAAAATTTTACAATAAAACTTACCTATAGAAATGTTTAATTTTTGTACAGAATTTAAATTAATTAATTTTAATTAAAAATAAATTTAATTAAGATTATATTTTATTAATTATTATTTTTATTTATTTAATATTTATCATTTTATTTAATAGTACTTAATTTTAAATACACAATTATTTTATTTTCAATAAAAGTTCCACAGTCAATATAGCCATTTTTTTGTCTCATTTTAATACCACTTAATTACATTAATCTAGAAACAAATCATGCATTTCTTCATTCATCAAGAAAGTAGCCAACCAATAAGCACAATTTTATACAAAATAAATGAGTAACATTGCGAAGAACGACAATCCTTTCATTACCTATTTCACCTGGAGGATGGAACCAATATCCATCACATGAGACATCAAAACAAAATGGCCCTCTTGATTCAAGCAGAGCCCCTTAATTCATTGCAGTAAGGCAATTTGCTTCATAAAACTCACCCTGCAACTCGGACTGCAGTTTCAAACAAGACACTCCGCTATCCCCCGGGGTCTATTTAGCTTGCAATTTACCCACTGCCATCGTATTAGGTCGGTTTCTCGTTTTCCAGAATTCTTCATTTCTTTAATGAGAGCGTTCCTGGGGCGTGATTTAGGAAGTTCAGGGCTCATATATAAACAGCCCTTCTTCTAAGACACCAACAATTTGTTTAGATCCTATATGGGTGGCACCTAGGCTTGAATTATGGGTAATTTTATCCTTCCCAGAGGAGAGAATTTCTGCAGATAAGCGGTTTAAGGGAAAGTTTTGCAAGTCTTTTACAGCATTTTGTAAACTTGTATTCTGGTGATTTGGTTTTGAAGTAGGTGGGCTTGTTAAAAGGTTAAAAGGTTTTAAAGGTAAATGAGGTTGAAGTTTATGCTTTGTTGGTTGTTTGGCATAAGATGGTAACTTTTCATTCTCAGGTTAAAATGATTTTGTGATTTTTTTTTATTTCGTTGTTGAACAAAAACAAAATAATATTTTATAAACATTCTATTTAACAACAACAACAAAGCAGAATTTTAAAGCAGAATTTTAATAAATGAGCAAATACTTTGTGAGTTGCAATCGTATAGTATTGTTGGCTATTTGGCATAAAATGGTATATTTTTAATTATTTTTTTGAAATTATTATTATTATTTTTTTTTTTTTTTTGCATTTCGTTGTTGAATTAAAACAAAAAAATAAATTATATGATAACTCAGTTTAACAACAAAAAAATATTGATTTAATACATCTAAAAATAATTTTAAGAAATGCGCGTATAATATGTGAGCAGCAATCGTATAATATTTTTTGTAAATATATTCATTATTTTATATATGTCTTGTACATAAACTTGTTTAAGAGCAATATAATAAATCATATAATTTATAAATTATTTAATTTGAATTGCGATATCATTTGAAATTATTTCTCTAGAAGTATATTTATATATTTCAATACGCTATATTTACGCAAAGAATTAAAGTATTATACTTTTTTTATTATTTAATTATTATTATTATTATTATTTAATTTATTTTTAATTAATTTTAATTTAATTTATATACGCCATTATTTTATATATATTAATTGTCTAATCAATTTTGTTTCATTTTAATACTCATTAATCCAGCTACAAATCATAAATTTCTTGTTTCATTAAGAAGGTAATCCAATAAGCACAATTTTATATAAAATAAATGAGTAAAATTGCGAACAACACCAACCCTTTCATTACATATTTCACCTGAAGCATAGAACCTATATACACCACATCAGACATCAAAACAAAATGACCCTCTTGATTTCAGCAGAACCCCTAAATTCACTGTAGTAAGGCAACTTCCTTCGTAAAACTCACCCTGCCACTCGGACAGCAGCTTAAAACAAGACACTCCGCTATTCCCCGGGGTCTATTTAGCTTGCAATTTACTCACTGCCATCGTATTAAACCTGTAGCTCGTTTGCTAGAACTCTTTGTTTCTTTAATGAGAGTGTTCCTGGGGCGGGATTTAGGAAGTCCGGGGCTCATATATAAACGGCCCTTCTTGAGAGACCGCCAATTTGTTTAGGTCCTATACGGGTGGCACCTGGGCGTGAATTATGGGTCATTTTATCCTTCCCAGAGGAGAGAGTTTCTGCAGATAAGCAGTTTATGGGAAAGTTTTGCAGGTCTTTGAAGGTTGTTGTAAACTTGTGTTCTGGTGATTTGGTTCTGAAGTAGGTGGGCTTTTTAAAAGATTTTAAACGTAAACGAGGCTGAAGATTATGTTTTGTTAAGTATTTCACATAAAATGACTTTTTTTATTCTCAGTTTAAAATTATTTTAACTTTTTTTTTTTTCGTTGTTGAACTAAAACAAAAAATAAATTATGTAAAAATTCTGTTTAACAACAAAAACAAAAAAGTAGTGATTAAATATTTCTAAAAAGAATTTTAAAGTCGCGTATAGTAGATGAGTGGCAATCATATAGTATTTTATATAAATATTCAAATACGCAGCATCATTTTATATATGCCTTGTACATATATTTGTATACAATCAATATAATAACACATAAAATTTATAATTATTTTTTAAATTAACTACATCATTTAAGATTTAAAAATTATTTCTCTAGAAGTGTACTTATATTACATATTTTTCAATACGGTGTATTTACGGTATTATTATCTTTTATGGAAGGACGTGTAAGATAATTTATTTAAAAAATAAACATTGGTATATAATAAACAAACTCTGTTTCCTTTAACGTATAAATTATTTCAAATTTAACTAATCCCTCATATTAATTATTTTTTTTATGAAATTTGCTACTTAAGATATTTCTGCAAGATGGATGGAAAAAGAGAAAATTGCTTATTACTCTATTTTGGTTCACATTGCATAAAGATATACAAATTAAATTGACGTGGTGACAATCAACCATTTTTAACACATCCAACTTGGAGATGCGGAGAACATCTTCCTCGATACTTTGTTCTGTCTCTTTTATTTCTTTTCTTTTTCATTCTTGTCACTCATAAGGAAAGGAGACGACAAAAGGTTACGGTTAACGGCAAAACTGAGGGCGGTTTTCTTGTGGATAAATTGTTGGGTGAAGGGATTTTTGCAGATAGGAGACATGGATTAGAGGATCATAATGGATCACCACTTTTTTCACCAATTCACTGTTTAGGAAAAGATATATTGGTATCTCTTCAGAACACGGCACATCCAAAAGCTGTTAGAAATATTGTAACAAAAATATTGTTAGGTATTGTAAGGAATGTATATCGTAAGAACATTTAAAAGCATTTTTCTAGAAGGAATCAAAAGTATTGTTTGGTTTAGGAAAGTTCAATTAATTTTGTTTGATACGTTTTTTATATATAACATAGAAGACAAAAATTGCAGAAGGCTTATGTTACAAAAAATATATAATGATAAAAATAAACTCGACAAAGTATGAAAAAAATATAATAATATAATTTTATTTAAAAAACTGAACTAATATACAATTTTATATAACAGATACATTCGCACATAACATATATAATATGTATGTATATTCTTATTGTTAGTTAAAATTAGAACAATTAGTAGACTATGTTAATTTGATAAAAATAAAATAAATAAAATTTTTCTTTTATTACATACATAGAATTTTAGGAATAGTCTAAAAAATAAATATTATTGTGACTAATGTGATAATGTTGAAATTTTGAATTTGTTAATATCCTTTCCTTGGAAAGGATATTAACAAATTCAAAATTATTATTAAAAATTATTATTAAAAATTCCACAAATTAAATCAAAATATTTTTAAACATGTTCCCTTTAAATCCTATTTAAAAACAGAATATTTTATTTTATTATAAAAATTAATAAAATTTAATACCAAAAATATATAAAATTGATGATATATATTAAATAAATAAAAATATATACAATTTTATAAAAAAAAAAAAAGCTACCAATAGAGATGTTTAATAATTTTACACAAATTAAATTAATTAATTTTAATTGATTAGAAATTTAATTTAATTTCTATTAACTTAATAATTATTATATTTTATTTATTATTATTTTTCAATTTATTATTATTGTTTTTTTTTTTAAATTATTTAATTATTATTATACTTAATTTTAAATACACAATTATTTTATTTTCAATAAAAGTTCCATAGTTAATTTAGCCAATTTTTGCTCATTTTAATACAACTTAATTCATAAATCTAGCTTAAAATCAGTTCATTTCTTGATTCATTAAGAACATATCCACCAATAAGCACAACTTTATTTCATAAAACCATAAAAACTTTTATTACATAAAATAAATGAGTAACATTACGAACAACGCTAACCCTTTCATTACCTATTTCAACTGCAGTATGGCACCTATATCACTCACATGAGGCATCAAAACAAAATGACCCTCTTGATTTAAGCAGAACCCCTTAATTCATTGTAGTAAGGCAACTTGCTTCATAAAACTCACCCTGCAACTCGGACGGCAGCTTCGAACAAGACACTCCGCTATCCCCCGGGGTCTATTTAGCTTGCAATTTACTCGCTGCCATCGCATTAGGTCCGTGGCTCATTTTCCAGAACTCTTCGTTTCTTTAATGAGAGCGTTCCTGGGGCGTGATTTAGGAAGTCCAGGGCTCATATATAAACGGCCCTTCTTAAGACACCAACAATTTGTTTAGGTTCTATATGGGTGGCACCTGGGCGTGAATTATGGATAATTTTATCCTTCCCAGAGGAGAGAATTTCTGCAGATAAGCGGTTTATGGGAAAGTTTTGCAGGTCTTTTGAAGGATTTTGTAAACATGTGTTCTGGTTATTTGGTTTTGAAGTACGTGGGCTTTTTAAAAGGGTTGAAAGGTTTTAAAGGTAAACGAGGCTGAAGTTTGTGCTTTGTTAACTTCTTCATATAAAATGGTAGTTTTTTTATTCTTATTTTAAAATTATTTTGACATTTATTTCGTTTTGGAACTAAACAAAAAATAAATTATATAAGCATTCTGTTTACCAACAAAAAAAATTATTTATTTAATACATCGTTTTTATACATTGGAATTTTGATAAATGAGCTTATAGTATGTGAGCTACAATCGTATAGTATTTGGTATAAGTATTCAAATATGTAGCATTATTTTATGTATGTCTTATACATATATTTGTATAGAAGCAATGTAATAACTCATATAATTTGTAAATTATTTCGTTTAAAATTACCGATATTATTTAGGATTTAAAAATTATTTTTCTGGAAGTATACGTATATTACATATTTTTCAATATGGTTTATTTACGTAAGGTATAGATATATGTATATTTATGTAAAGTGTATGTATTGGTATATGTATGTAAACATATTGTTTGATTAATTAATTATGCCTTTTTCATTTGTGTCTTACAAAAGCATACAGAAAAATAAATATAATTTTAATACATAGAGCCTCGATGTTATATTCAGTATTTAAATAAACTTAAGTAACTAATAATATTTCCAAAATATAATTTTAAAAAATGCTTTAATTTACTTTAGCAATATTTTATTTTTTACAAAAATCAGTAAATAAGACTTTTTTACATTAAATTTATAAAATAAAAATTAAAAAATGCTAATTATATTTCGCGATATTATGAGTAATAAATGAATTATTATTAATATTTTGTAACACCAGTTTTCTTCTGTAGAGATTATATAAATAAATCAAAATATTCTTATATCCACTTTTTATGAGTTATATTATTACAATTTTTGTCTAATGTAAACATTTTTGCACAATAATATATTTATATAGCATGGAATAAATTTATTCGAAATCAAACAATTTAGAGTTTATTGATATAAATTAAGGTAGTTAAATATCTTGATTTGAGATAGAAATTAAGTTAATCACAATATTTCCTTTCCAAATCAAAATAATACTTACTGAAACTCACATTCAAATATTAATTCTTTCATTAAAGCCAATCCCTAAAGGGCAATTTTAATACGGAAGCTAATTTTGTATTTGAGCTAAAATTAAGATTTATTTTAATACTCCAATTAAGTGCAGAGTCCATCTTTATTGATGCCTATCAAGAGAATCCAGAAGTTATTTTTTTAACATAATAGCCATTAAGAAGATGAATGCTTCCCCGGATGCATAAAGTCTTGGGCGACCTATCGCTTAATTCATCTCGTCTACGTCTTAATAGTTTTGAGACTGTTTTTTTTTAATTGAGGCGTTTATTCACAATGGTATTTTTTCCAATTCGATGAAGTATTTCAATAGATAAGAAGAAATTCAGTGCTTTTTCTGTTGAATAGTTTTATAAAAGAGTTATGGTTTTAAATCTATCAACAATAATCAATGTTAGTATGTGTTATCGAATGCTATCGTCTTTAAAATTTAAGGAACAACATAATTCAATTATAACCTAATAATTTTTTCTACATATGTAAGAGAAGATTTCATTAAATAATTTATTTGTTAATTTCTATATAATGATATGAATTTTAAAATTCATATGAATTGAAGCTTCATAGAGTTCTGTTTTTGTTTGTTACACTATGTATTATTTGTAAAATAAAGCATATTATAGTTAGTAACAAGAGAAAACATATGATGCATTTGGAAAGATATTGAAATCATGCTTTTGGCAATATTTTATAAAAACTATTAATAAGATTTTTTTTTTTCAAATTTAATGAAAGGTATTCGTCACTAGAATAACAAACATGTAGAATACCCAAGTTTACCCAAGGACACATTAAAGAGGAAACATATGATCCATGTTATATTCACATTATACCAAATCAATTTGAGTAAAATACATCCGGGAGGGCATCTGTCTTCTCTTCTAGCACTACAGATTTTCCAGACTAATGATTTATTGTATCCATCCACAGCATAGTCAGGGGGATCTTTTGGTTCATTGTAACCTTCTTGTTATGAATCAAGATCCCTTATCTAAGCCTATTATAGTTAGTAGCAAGATAAAACGTGTGATGTACTTCGAAAGGTATTGAAATCATACTTTTGAGAATATTTCATATAAGCTAGCAATAAGATTGTTTTCAAATTTAAAGAAAAGTATTCGTCACTAGAATGAAAAACATGTAGCATATTCATGGTTACCCAAGAACACATTAAAAGGGAAGCCTATGCTTCATATTATAATCACATTATACCAAACTTATTTGAGTAAAATACACACTGGGGGACATCTAATATCACCTGGAGGACATTTAAATTGTTGTGCTCTTCTTCGAGAGCACTACAGGCAGGCATACTAAAATTTTCCAGACTAAGGATTTATTGTATCCATCCACTGCATAGTCAGGGGAATTTATGATGTTCTCGCTATACCAAGTTCCCTATCTTAGAAATGCAAAAGCTTTCAACAAGGACATTTCAAATAGTAATTTAATGTATTTTTATTGACATGATTCCTGAAAGTTTAGTTAAAGAAATTTAAATAATTCAGTCGTAATTTGTTATTGTATAACAGGATATGATATTATGAGTTCTAAAAAAATGTAATATTCTAAAATTTCAAAAGGCTTATTTGTTTTGAATTAAATGGTAAATTAGTCAAAAACATTGAGTTTTTTTTATGGTAAAAATATGAATTTGAAGAAATTATTCTAATCCAAATTAATCTTAATTGTTCCAAAGATTGCTCCAAAAATATTATTTCAATCATTATCATGATTGAAACATTGTTTCAATTCCTTTGAACATTTGATTAAATGGTTTTTAACTATTATCTTTTAAATTATTTAAAAGTTAATGCAATATTTTATGTATCGTATTTATTTTCATTTATGTAACCAAAAAACATGTGCAAATAATTTAACAAGTAATTTAAAAAAAAAATTAAAAAAAAAGACAACGCTACAACGATTATGTTTTTTTATATCTTTGGCGTTTCAATTTCTTCATTAATTGTCTTCTATATAATAGAAGACAATTAACTCCTTCAAATACAATTCAATTAACTTTTAGTCTTTTTATTGCTCTTAATGCTTATTAATATTTCAGTTTTTAATTATTTCTTCCATTATGCTATCATTTAAATTCTTCCAAAAATAAGTAATTCTTACTAATTTCATTACTTAACGAATGATATGCATAGCCTTTCAACTCAGCTAAGCTGTAATTTATTCAATTAAGCATGTATTATTTCCATCGCATTGCATTTAATGTTTCCTAATCTTTCTCTATTGTTTAATTATTTAGAATGCAATGAAATGCTTTTTTTTAATTATACTTCTCTTTCCACCGTCAACTCATTTAGGGAATAAAAAATTGAACTATTAGAACCATCTGTTTCAAATTAACTTCTACGATATCCTTCCTTTGTAGCTTTCAAGAAAACACAAGGTATTTATTTCTAACAAAAGAAAATGCTCTTCAATTAATTTAGGTTTTTTTCATAACTGCGATTTAATTATTTTTAAGTGGCTTATTAAAATTTATTAATTTTGCAATTCAAAGGAAATTTTATTTTCCATTATTTGTCTGGTAGTAAAAAATATGAACCATTATTATTATCATTACTTAATTTGTATTTTGATTTAAAATAATGTTCGTCAGTATTAAAAAAAAATATGTTAAATAATATTTATTTATAAAATATCACGAAAAGTTTTAGGTTTTTATAACATTAACTTCACAGGTATTACAGTTTTACAACAATAACATTACAATACGATAACATACAACAATAGTATTACAGCTGGTTTACAGTTTCTATAACAATAACATTAACTTTAGGTTTTTATAACTTTAACTATAAATTGTTTGGGGCCTGATGGCGGTGTGACTAGCGCTCTGGTGCCACTGGTGCCGGTTCGAGTCCCGGTTTTGCCATTGGTATCTGTAGGGGTTCGGAATCCACTTTAAACTGTAGGTCCCGGTCTAGTATGACTGTAGAGAGTTGAACATAAGACTGATATACGTGCCCAGTAAAATGATGAGGATAATGATACATCATTTGCTGTATAATTCCGGTTTTTAACATTAAAATGAACAAGCATTAAGGCATCATAAATCTATTCTTATTATTTATTTGTTGACTATTATTTGAAAACTATTGACAACCGCTCTGGTGTTTGGTGCCACAGGTTTCATGTTCGACTCTCGGCGGGGCTATGGTTGTTTGTAGTGGCTTGGAATCCACTTTGAGCCTTTGGGTCTGGTTTCATATGACTGTAGAGCGTTGAGAATAGGTCCAACAACCCTACCCCGTAAAAAGAAAACATCTCCTGTCTCGAAATCTGCCATTAGGCAGGCGGCCTTGGTCCACCATGGGGATGTTGCGCCAATGAAGATTTGTTTTTATTTGTAGTTCTATAGTCCTTTTGTACGCAGTTTTGGCTTATTAGAATCGCACCTACAATTTAACGTGGATTCCAAACCACTAACAATCATTCATGCCACCGCCAGAAGTCGAACCTGAAGCCTGAAGTGAAATTTATTTATTTTTTGGTGATTGATTTGTATAATTCGGCTTTTTAATTTTAATTTTAAAGAATGCATCCACTTATTTAGTGACGGATGAGTAACGTATTTCATTATTTTTTGTTACATCTTTCTCATTTAATGATTTAATTTATTTTGGTTTTGTTTAATAGCATTTACGGACATTTTCTGTTTTAATAAAATTTTCTGATTTTGTGATGTTACAAAATAACTAATTCCATTAAGTTAGACATCCTAAAAGAGAGATTTTTTTGAAAAAAAAAAAACTTTCAGTTTAAAATTGTAATCTTCATTCAAAGGCGATTTTTCAACAGAATTTAACTTTAGATTGAAATTGAAATAAGAGATATATGCATACTTATCATATAAAATATATATATATAAATAAAATTGAAAAACAAACCGATTGTATTTCAAGAACTGACTGATTATACTTTATAAAAGGAAATCTCTTAATGAATTATCCATTAATGAAATCTCACTAAAAAATTCTAAATTTTTTTATTATTTATTTTATCAAATATTACACTTAGGATTCTAAAATAATAAAACAACCTAATAAATAACTCATGATGTTTCAGAAGTAAAATCGACCGATTTGAAAGCCAATTAGTAAATTTAAAGCTGTAAATCTTGTGCAGTATGGTCACGATATAACCATAGATCGAAAACTTCTTTCATCATAATTAATGTAAAAGGCGAACGGATGCTGATCCTCAGATCTTGTAGGAGTTCATTCCAAAATACAAATACATTATTTGAACAATTTAGAAGGCCCACTATGATGCATCTTAACTAAAATTGAATCTGGTACAGATCTACTATTCTAGTGTTAAATAACTTCAAATAAAACTAATCAGCCTTCGGGAAAAGAAAAAAAAAAACTTTGCCTTGACGGAAATCTTTTATTTTAAACTGAAATCGAAATATTGAAGAATTCAATTAATTATACGAATGATAAAAAATTGTTTTGATTATTATTTACTAACAAAAATATATATGTACGAGAGTCAGCTTTGATGATGTCTCTGAGCATACAAGATTTAAAATCTTTCTTAAAATAATTTTCATTTGATCCAAAAAGAAGCTTGTGTTTTTTTTAAAATATCAGAGGTTTCAGAATCTGAGCACAGCCAGTGAACCGAATTCAGAAAAATCACACAGAGATTATTGATTTCTGATTGGGAATTTTTCTTTTTTTGATAATATATTTTTTTAGAAAAGTTTTTATTTTTAAATATTGTTATCAATATTTGTATTGTTTTTGTTTTTAGTAAAGTGATTTATTTTAGTGATTTTTTTAATTAGTGTAAAATATAATAATAGTGTTAATAAAATTATTGTTATCAGTAAACTTATGAAATTAACTGCAAAATGAAATGTTAATCTGAATGTTCTTAAACTATTATCCTTCTCCCCCACCCCTGAAAAAATGCCTGGATACCTGCCTTTAATGTCTCTTTTAAAAACTTTAAAATATATATTTTTTAAAAATAAATATTTTATTATTTTATAATTTATGTTCAATAAATTTTATGTTAGACCACAGTTTGTTTGATTTAAAAAATATATTTATAGTTTTAACAAAGCAAATATTTAAAGCATTTTTAATTAAAATGCAAATGAAGCACGCAAACAAACAAATAATAATTTATTTTTTATTCTTTCTTTTATTAGTTTTTTGCTGAATTAAATAATTTTATTCAAAAACATCGAACTAAAGACTTATTTTTTAACAACATTTTATAAATATTTTTTAAAATGAATAAAATCTAAATAAACATATAAAAAATAAATTAAAAAATTCGATATTCTAATGCAGATGAATTTTTATATTTGTATTGCTATTCATTTCTGTATTAATTCTTCAATTCTGTATTAATTAATTAATTCTTTTGCATAATAGCAGCTCTATAATAAGACAAGTTATCAATAGATGTTTTCTTCGATATCTCATAAAAAAATCATAAATCAGTTTATCTAGAGAGTACTTTAAATCATCAAGTATCGGTGCTTTACATTATCAAGTACACTCTTAATAAAAGATTATTCAGAGGTTGCGTTCCTTTATTATCCACGGGATACCACTCATGTTAATTTGAATTCATTGAAAACTATTCATATTAATACATTTTATTGAATATACTATTCATATTCATATTATTTATATTCATGGAAACCCCTTGCTTTATCATTTATAAATATGTACAATAAAGCTACTTCACAGTTTTTCTTGCTTATATATGCATCAAATTTCTAAGGATATCATAATTATTTAAAATAATGTTATTTATTTTTTTTATTCTAGATTTGAAAAAGGCATTTTTAGTTATATTTTCAGAAATCAGATGTGATTAAAAGTGTTCATACTTTAATCAATGAAACACCATAACTTTTGACCGGATTAAACAGGATAATAAATTTAAATGCAATTTTATTTGTATGAGATTAGAATAGGCATTAATTACTAATTTTTGGGTCCATGAGCATGGATATGATAATGAAAATTTGAAATTGACTGTCATTACTAAGTTGATTCCTATTACTTCCATTCCTCAACTCCGAAAGTTGTTTATTTATTTGTGATTTAGTATTTTCAATATGAAATATGTGTTCACAAACGCAGGTACATTAGGCCAAAAAATATGGAGCATACTTAATAACTTTCAAAATTATCATTAGATCTTCATATAAGTGGATCTTACGTGCATTTAATTTTAATTCTATTGGGAAAAGTTTTATAAAATATAACCAAATAAACCATTTTTTCTTGTAATGTGGTTAAGAATGATTTTTTAAATTATTTTTTTGATGCTATAAAATATTAGTTTACTCATCTTAAAAATGTTATCTGCATTTCAAGGCCACCAGGCCTTGAAATGCAGAAATGGCAAGCCTTTAGTACTTTGGTACCACAAATCCTTGGCCTTTGGTACACAAATTCTTGGCCTTTGGTACCACAAATCCTAGGCTTTTGGTACCATAGTCCAGGCTCGAATCCTATTGATGGCATGGATGCATGTTAGTGGTTCGTAATCCAAGTTAATTTATAGGTCCCAATATAATTATCCCAAAATATGCAAAAAAAATTACCGTAGGGTGACAAACCAAACCTCTGCATTTCCACAGATAAAAACTATTTGTATTTGTAATTCAAAAGAAATCTGTCCTAAAATTTAATGATTAAAATACATATTCTGTTAATACCTTAAATTATGTTATTGTTTTTAACTAGCAACTGGTTTTCATTTCGGAAATTATAGTTCAATTTCACTTTTTCGCAATAAAAGATTATTTGAAACATTACAAAAAAACTAAATAAACAAATATAATAATAAGATATGAAATTTATCCTTATTAAATAATATAGCACAATTTAAAAGTTTTAAATAAAATATTATGGTTAATAAAATTCATCAAATTTTCTCATGTATGTTAATTTTTACAAAAGTTTAAAATTTAATATTCAAAACTATTTCTAAATCTTTATTATTTGTATAATATTATCAATATGAAATTACATATAAATTATACCGTTTATTACCTGCAAGTACGTAAAATATCTAAAATGAATGCCATTGATTTCATTTCAAATTAGTGATTATATTTTGATAAAATGCTAAAGTAAAATATTTATTTAGAAAAGGGTGGTTTTCTTTTTAATTATTCATCCTATAATCAAAATCGTCTGTCATTCGAT
This sequence comes from Caerostris darwini, assembly GCA_021605075.1. Classification (NCBI taxonomy): domain Eukaryota; kingdom Metazoa; phylum Arthropoda; class Arachnida; order Araneae; family Araneidae; genus Caerostris; species Caerostris darwini. Next base: position 16,462 of record BPLQ01015120.1, on the reverse strand, counting down.
GAAAAAATTGTTTGAGTTTATTACAATTATAGATTAGATTAGAACAATTAGAACGATTTAGAACAATTATTTACAAAAATTGCCTAATGAATATAATTTATATAAATGGATATCGTTTTTAAGAAAAAAAAGTAATTTTTGACGAAAAAAAAACATTCTTTGTATGATGGAAAAGTTAAAGAGTATTTTATGACTTCTGGTTTTATTGAAAATCCCTCCAGTAAATGTCAATGCGGAGTATCCATTAAAGGTTTTAGGTTTGCTCATGGCTACGAAGCTGATTGATCACTTTACGATTAAAATACAAATTTAATGAACCAGTTTTTGGTCTCTGACGCCATCACAATTTGAAACACACACTTAGAGCTCTGAAGAGCTCATTTTTTAACTCTTTTCCAAAATCTAATGTATGATTTTTCAGGCGGGAATATTAGATATTTTTAGATATGTTGTGTTTCAAAAACTCTTCCACAACATAAGAAGCTTTAACTAACAAATCTCTTTTCAACTATCGCAATCAAGGCAATTTTACTTTTTACAATTATGTACATTTCAAGGGGTTTTTTTTCAATTCCTTCTATTAACTCACACTCTCCTTATATATATCTTGTTCAAATTTTCAATTGTTAATGAAATACTTTTTATTCCTCCACTCAAGTTCAAACACATTTTTTTTTAACTTGTAGTGGATGACACTTGATGTTAATACAGCTTTTTCAAATATCAATTCATTAATTAAATTTAATTAATTAATTTTAGTTTTTTTTAGATTTAAGTTACCTATATCTACTAATTGATGGCGCCAGATAAACTTAAAAAAATGAATGAAAATTATTCATAAAGGACTTTCTGCAATATAGTGAAAAAGGAGGAATTGACTTAATTTTTTTTTATATTGCTTGTTTTAATTTTAAATCTATTATATATATCTAATATAAAATTTAAAAATTATTTTTAGAATTCTTTATATTTTTTTTTCTACTAGTAGGCAACAATTGGTATCATTCAGATTAAATTTAAATTATTATAAAAATTAGTTTATACAGATTCTGTTGATAAAACATTTCAAAATAACAAAGTTCGAATTTAGAAAGATTGCATAAGAAAACTTAAGCGAATTAAAATAAAAGAGACATTATAATACAAAAAAAAAAATAAAATACCTGGATTGAAATTAAAATATCCAAAAATAAATAATTAAATAAAAATTTAAAAAAAAAAAAAAAAAAACTTATGAATATAATAAAATGTTAAATGAAAACTACGACCGCCGTAAAAACAAATTATATATTTCATCAGAGAACTATGTGTATTAGTAAGAATGTTTAAAATAAATAAAAAAATATGTCGTTATTCTTAGAAGAATATATTTATAGAATACTTTAATAAAATATTTGTAGGATTTTTGTTTGAGAAAAAAAATTAAAAATTGAATCTATTATTAAAATAAGGAGCTAATTGAATGTGGGTTACATAAGAAATAATTTTAAACCGCAAAATTTAAAAAAAACATATATTAATAGCCTAATGTTAATTTGCAAAATTATTTTGCAACTATCAAATTCTTTTATTTTAATCCTATTAAAATTCTTTCATTAATTCTACTTAAGTCAAAATTACTATTTAAATCATCTTTCGAAAATTGAAAAATATCTTTTAAAAATACAATATATTATTATTTTATTCAATTTTGTTTTCTAAATGTTAAATAAAAGGTTTACTGAAAATTTCTTTATGTTTTTAATAAGCTACCATCCTGCAAGAAATACTTCAATTTTAATGAATAATCCAATGCAAAAAAGAGAAAAAAATTGTACATGTTTTACTTCCCACACACTCTTACATATGTTTAAAGAAATAATACTTAATAGAACTTTATTGTTAGCCATTTGATGCCATTCGCATATAAAATTTAAGACGATTATAAAAAAAAAGATGTAATTTTATGGGGTAACATAATAACAAAGTACGGTTCAATGTAGGGTTATATAACAATATCATTTTAAGTATTCATGTCTCATGGGATGTGGTCGTTGAAGATTTTAATGATTATAAATGGTTTAATTGCTATAAAATAATAAATTTTTATAATTTTATTATTCAATTAAACAATTCTAATTAATTTATTGTTTAAAAATCTTTTTTCAATGAAAGTAAGGAAATTTGTCTTGCTTTTTTTTATCATAACAAGAAGACGGTATCATATTATTCAGTTAAAGAATGAGCCGATCGTAATATTGTATACTAAACTTTTTTCTGTAATTTAAAAAAGAACGTGAATTTTATCGGGAAAAAATGAGAAATTGGTGGGTATGCTATTATTCCTAGGCTGAATCTGATATGATGAAACTTTCGGGACTCGTACTGAAAATTTTCGAAATGATTTTTTAACCATCCTAAATTTATCAATCAATTGGACTACAGGTATTTCGAGCATTTCTAACGGGACCACTTATGCGAAGACCTAATGATGGTTACAAAAGTTATTAAGGGTGTCCCAAATTTTAAAATTTTTTATTTATTAATTTTTGGCCGACAGTACTGTTTATTTTGTTGCGGGATCGCTGAACTGTTGTTTTTCTCAGGATCACCATTAACCAACAGTAGGGTAAATAGTGTAATGATCCATTTTCTCATGCTATGGACCATTTTCGCAATGTCCTGGTGAAAATTCTCATCTCTAACATAGCCTCAATTTTCAGAAAAAAGTCCAAATGACATCGCAGGAAATGTTTTTTAGAGACTAGAGACATAATACAACCAAGTTTCTTGTATACATACAACATATCCATTACTAATTTCTTATAGTCCTTTGATTTTACATATCCTAAGAAGTAGGTTGACACAAAACAAAAAGCATTCCAAATTTCTTTTTCATATTTTTAGGCATGCTATCAAAATTTGCATCGTCAAAACCCTATGTATCTGTACACCAAGAAAAATACCCTGTTTTATTTTAGCTTCGTTGATTACAGAATAATTATTTAAGAATTTGTAGGCAAACCTATATTGTCATTGGCTTTTTCAAAACTTTTCAATAAGCTAAATGTTATGGTAGTAGGATTTTTTACCTCTACTAATAATGTATTTTTACTATTCGTAGAGGCAAAAATAATACCTACAATAGCAAATATTTCTCTAGTTAGTCATTGTTTTCTTACATAATGAAAGGTTTTGGCTCCACTGCTTCACTCATGTACAAAACAGCAGATTTTCGTGTGTCCTAGTTGAAGATACATCAGAAGTGCTATCACATTAAAACACAACATATATACCAGTTGTAATTGTTGTATTGAAATCAATTTGACAAATGTTTCAATAATATACAATGCTTTTATAGAGACATATTCGATTTCAATGAATGGAAGTTGGTTTCCATTATGCAGAAATAATATTTTGAGACTTGTTTTAGATGAATTTATGAGTAGCTGACAATGCGTAAGGGCGCCATGCGTGCACTTTCTATCTTAAGTGCTGTCAAGAAGCCCTTGACGTCAGATAAGTAAGCAAGGCTTTTTTTCTCTATATAAAGTAAGGCAGACATTTTTGATGACTATTGCAGAAAGAAGTTATTTGGAGTAAATCTTCTTGGAGTAAATTCCTTCCGTGGATCCTCTTCTTGGAGTAAATTCCATTCTCTAACTCTCAATGTAAATAACTTTATTATGGTCGTGGATAGTTCTAAGTATCTAATAAGTTACTTAGTTCTTCTTGAGACAGAATAGCATTATCATTATATCCAGTACTAGATGTAGGTATAAGGCAGCAGGTTATGTCATGAAACTGATTCTTGATCTTCCTCTGGATCAATGAAAAATTTATTTGGTGTTTCCGGAATGGGAAACCCTTCACCATGAGGAATTGATCATATAGCAGATGGTATATTCGGATACTTCACTTTCAACATTTTTCCTTGCGATTACTTTATGAAGATGTTGGGCGATGCAAAAGTAGTTGTCATTTACGTGATTACTTTATTCCTTCCAAATCATAGAAATGACAAATATCATTGCCATTTTTTTTGCCTGGTAGTTACATGGAGTTACATGGAGAGTTTCCTTGAACAAGGACTACAGAATATATGGGAGGCCCAGGGTTTGTTTCAGAAATAAAATTGATATGCCTTCTTTACTTAAGTAGTGATAGAAATATTTTAGGTTTAAAATGTCACTTATTCACACACATATATATAAGAGTTTATCAGCGAATTTAACATACTTAGGTGGCATTATAGCTTTACAAACACAATCTTTTTACTAAAACTTGTTGTTTAATGTATAATGTATAAACACAACATTTTTTTTAAATGTATAACTAATGTATAAACACAATGATTTATTAAACGCAAATCCAATGAAATCATTTTTTTGTGACACCAAACACCGCTTACAACTAACAGCTATTTTTGAACCAAAGAAGGAAGCTGCAGGAAATGATGCAGTCTGGCAACATCTCCTGTAGGCTAATTAACATCAAGAGTTTTAATAGTAACTATAAAATAAATGAATGCTTCGGGAACCACGTTTCTAAAACTTACTTTTTCATTTAACTTTAATTTATATTTAAACATTTAAGCATTCATCATTCATTTTAGAAATTATAAATTAATTGAATTATAGTTGGCAAAAACAGAATGTTCTAAATGAATGATTCAAAGAATAACGTAAGATACATAAAAATAAGAATATGTTTTACCTCCCAGAACTTTAAAAATCTATATTTTAATGTATGATTTTTTTTTGAGTTTTAATTATAAATGCAGGTTCAAGTTCCTTTGACTCTAATGAATAAGAAAATAAAAGTGAAATTTATTTCAAACTTGTTTTTTTTAAACAATTGTTGAAATATTAGTAACTAATTATTTATTTTTATAGCATACGGCAGACTGAGAATAAAATATACAACCTTTTCTGTTTCAAATTCCATAATTAGTATAAATAAACAACAACAAATTATTTATAAATATTTATTAATTATTTACTCATTTTATATTAATTTGTCAGGTCTTTGATTTTTGGTACATTTATGTTTTTCTATCGACATTATTTTATGAAAGTGTATTTTATTGATTATGTTTTAATTAAAGAATTTATGAGACACTTTTTTGTATTGTTGTAGTTTAGTTTTATTTTTATAAAATTATTTATTTTCCAAATCTTATTTTAAAATTAATTAATATATTGCAATTCAAAAGTTAGAAAAAATTAAAAGATAGTTAATTTGGATAATGTAATTTTTTTGCATAAATAAAAAAATGTGAACTTACTAAAACATTTAGAAGATGTACATTAAATTAAAATGTATCAAAATGTTACAGTAGAAAAGTATTTTTACTTTTGATATTCATTTTGAAAAAAACTTAATGATTTGATAACTACAAAGTAATTATATTAATTTATAGAATTGCAATTTTTACCTTAGCTAATATATATTTTTTGATATTATGATCTAATAGAATGCTGCTTACTACTTTTGTAACTATATATTTTATAAAATTATTACGCTACATTAATTTTAAAAAAATATATTTTAATACAAGGCGTAAAACTTAAAATAATGTATAATTTATAGAAATGTTAGGGAAATTTACAACTTTCTCTGTGTTTATAATTTTTATAACTCTCAAACTTTTCTGACATAATCAGGAGAGCTCAATGATTTATTCTTCATATGGGACTACCGATAAAACAACGGGTATTGAGGGCATATTCCTGTGTTAAGGCATTATATATATATATATTTATGCTTATACTGAACACAAAGTAATGTCTGGGTTGAACTTTTCGTCCCAAGTCAGTTGTTATCAACGCCGTTCAGTATTTTGGCGAAAATATTGCATTATTTTGCGGAAAAGGGAAACCTTACCTTTAGACTGTAGTTTTATCTATAGGCTAGCCTTTTAGATTATTTTAACATAATGAAAATATTTACTAAAATTTCTAGTTTTAGCAATAAAGTATCTTTAGAACTTCATAAATATTTTTTTCAAATATACTATATACAAAGATATAAAGTAAAATATATTTTTGTAATTTTTAAATCCATAAGGTGCTAATAACTGGACTGTATCTGACTCAATGTTCATATCAAACTCTGTTGAATTACTTTTGACTTTCATTTTATTTATTTTTGACCGGAATGTATGTGAATTTCTTGTTAAATATGCTGTAATGAAATTCTTGTGAATATGAAGGCTTAAAATAGTTAACAGAAAATATAGCAATATTTTACACAAATATTGATAGAACCCCATATATATATATATGTTATCTAATAACACAAAAATACACATACCACATAAGTATATTATTATATATATATAAAGATGCTTTTTTGTTTACTAAAAATCTCTTGTTATTTTGTACGATTAAAGTCTTGAATTAAGCAAGATAGTGTTAACATTTGGAATTGGGCAAGACTTTGCCTTGCATTTACTTCAAAGTTATTGCCTCACATTTGCATATACTAATTATGTGGTATCTATCGTAGGAGATAATTCAGAAAACTTTTACCTTGTAGTTCGAGAAAAATCTGTCTTATTTTAAATTGAGTTTGCTTATCTTTTGAGTAAGTCTCGGCCACAAATGCCTCCAACGTATAAGGATTATACTGAGCTTACATAATAACTAGCGGTACCCCATTAATGAACTAGAGTGGGATAAATAATAAACTACTAAAAATGAAACTATATATATATTCATATAACTATATATATAATTTAAAATCATGATATATATGTTTTAAAAAACTGGTGGAAAAAAATTATTGAGAACGCTTTTAACAGCTTGTTAAGGGAAGCTATGCAAAATAAATATCAGTTTTATGATAAATTTATAAAATTTGTGAATATTTTGAGTGACAAATCAATCTGCTATAATAACAATACAAAAGAATAATATTTAAACAAATTGAACATAAAATTTATTATTCCTTTTTCTCATTTTTTTTTCACACTACTTACTTATGTTTTGTTATAGTTTGAATTTTATTGAATGAATTATAAAAACTTAGATATAAATTTTTTTCAAGTAGATATAATTTGTTTTTATTCAGTAATTATTTAAACTTATCTACTTGGAAATTTAACTAGCAGTTAGAAGAAAAATAGAAAAATAACTAGTAGAAATTTAGAATTCCACTAGTAGTTTAACTAGTTTTTTATTTTTATTTATTTATTTTTTACTATTTTTTGAAAAGATAAATTTAAAAAAAAAGTAGGTGCGAAATTTTAAATGTGCATTTTCTAATATAATCATGAAAACAATATTCTATTTTATTTTTTCTTATATTTTTTCGTACAGCTTTTTCTCTAACAAATACTTGGAAAAAAAATATTTTTTTGATGATTAAGTATAATCATAAAAATTAATTAAAAATAACTAAAAATTAATATTCTAAAACAAAAATATATTTAAATATATTCCAATATAAACATCTATATGAAAGAAAGAGACTTTCATTGATTCAATGCATTTTTTTTTTAATTTCGTCTTTCCCGTACATATAGAAACACATTAAGCATTTTTAAAATAATTTAATAATCTTTTCTAATTTAATCTTTATTCGGTTGTTTTATTTTATGAAATATTACAAAAAATAAGACCTTGAAAAACTATTTTCTGTAACTGCAAACGAATAAAAAGAAGAAAAAAAGACACAATTAATTAAAACAATATTGTTTCATTTCATTCTGCTTAAAATTGCGTAATTTTAATAAAAAGTATCATTTACATTAGAATTTAAAAATTCACTTAATACGTAATAACTGTTGATAAACATCTTTTTTCTACGTGATCTCTCACATATCTTTCTAAAACATTCGATTTGTTTAAAAATGAAAAAAACGAAATGATTAAGTATAATTTTCATTTCAACTAGAGAAGAAAAAACATTTAAATCCAAGAAAATCAAGTATTTTTTTTTCAGTAAAACATTTCTTTTCATTGCAGCTGACGTCTTAATATTTTTCCATTTTTCTTTCTTTTCCAGTTAAAAGGGAGATGAGATTTAATAAAATATTCGCTGTATCATCAAATGCAAAAAAGACACCCATCGTTTAAAGTTTAATTATATTTTCATATTTTTACTCTGAAATTGCTCTTTTCTGATTTAATTTTTAGAATCTTTTTTTTTTTTTTATTCATCATAAGTTGTTTTTATAAAAATGTGTCAGTAATTAAGTAACGTTTATAAGTAAAATGGTAATATTAAAATGCTATTAATAAATGTTTCCGAGTAAAAAAAAAAAAAAATATATATATATATATATATATATATATAAGTTTATCTTTGAAGTAGCTGATACCGTGACTTAGTCTTCGTGGTTTAGTAAATTAACGATATATTTTGTTTACAAAAGGAAAGGAGAAAAATGAAAGAAAAAATTGTATTTATAAAATTTCTTTTTAAACTAACTTTGACGTTTTCCTTTTTGTAGCTAAAATACATAGACTATACGGTTGGTGACGCGAGAGCAAGTAACGTCATCATTTACTTTTACATTTACATTTTCATCAACATTTGCATTTTTATAATAATATTTTTGTGCAGTGATAATAATTTTTATGTTCCATTTAGTGGCTTCAATAATCTATCATGTAATATAAAGATTTATGACGAATTTGTATTGGTTTAAATTTGTTACTACTATCAACAATACTTTTGCTTATAAAGAACTTATCAGCTAAATTTATAAAAATTTTATCAAAAATGATTGGTATTATGTTACATATTTTTATAATATTCATTATTAAGTAAAAGTGATTAATATTGTTTACCTTTGCTTGCATTGTTTTTGACGAATACGTAATTGTTCATCTTCTTTTGTCATTTCAATTTTACAACAGGTGCATTTGAATTTGTCTACACCCTTCATTATTTGAATTTCTGATTTACGAATATTAATATTATGAATCAGAAGAATTATGGTAATTATTTATTGATTAATTCAGAATTAATTAATTAATTTGAAATTAGTTAAATATTTATTTCTAAATTAAGGAAATGTGTGTCAATCAAAATTAAATAACTGTTAATTCAAAAACAGAAAAAATTGCAGTATACTAAATGTTTTATTGGAAAATTTAGTTTATTCAAGTTTTGAATTTCATTTGTTCACGTATTTTTTTAAAGAAATTCTACTTGAATTTATTCCTACAGCCTGAAGTATGCTGGTTTGTGATTATCATTCAGTGCTTGAAGAGATTTAATGACAACTCAACAAAAATAACTATAATGCATTCCTAGTATAATAGAATCTCAACAAATATTATTCGATCTATAGTTTCCTAATCGTACTATTTCGTGCATTCATTGCTTTAATACAACAGTACAAGAACATTTGTTGTTATAACAACATAAATAACACAGGATTCCATTGTTCTTTAAAAGGACATTTACCACAGCATCAAAAGTTCGAAATTTTGCAGACCACAAATCCTAATGAATATATAGCATATATATATACATTTCTAAAATCGACAGGTATCATTGAATTGAGTTTGAGTCATTTAAAATATTATGGGTCGGAAATTTGCCTTTAAAATTTTTCAGACTCACTATCGATATTTCAGGAAAGGCACCAAAAGCTAATATAAGCCGTTTTATTTCATATATACATATTTCATAAAAATATCAGCTGTTAAATTAAATTAAGAATTGTAAATTTAAAGAAAAAATAGAATAGATGAATTAGTTCGTTAGATTTTCTTGAAAACAGAAACATGTATTGAAATATATAATTGTCAAAATGCGTTGAAAAAATGGGGAAAAAACGTCAAGCTCTTAAAATACAATTCCAAAATTGACAATGAATATATAATGTAAATTTAAAAAAAACAATTATAAATAGGCTTAATAATATAAATTATTATGTTCTTAGTTTTAAAACTGTACTTATATATATTACTAAATTTAAATATGTATTACGACGAAGTATAGATTTGAAATTATCTTAGTTAAAAAAAAGATTTTCAATACTAATAAAGATATTTTAATAAAACCATGGTGAAAATATTCTTTCAAAAATAACAAAAGCGTTTATAATTGTCAAAGTAAACATTTTGTTAATTATTTGTTACATTATTTTAATTAGTTATTTTGTAAATCTATTTAAGTAAATAGCTACTCAAACTACAAACCAAAAATGTAAAAACGGCTATTTCTTCAATTAATGATTGTTTATTTTATTTAAGAAAAAGAATTTTCAGACCTCAAATTAATTTATATCCAGATGACTGAATATGGAAACTTTTGTATCATAAATGTATATTAATCAAATTTTGTGCGGACTCATGAATAAAATATATTAACTATATTAAAATTTTGTTTTAAAATAAAGATAAGCTTATTTTTATCAGAAAAACTTTCACAAAAATCAACTTCAGGGAAAACTCACCCCAAGCTAGGGTAAATGTAATTATCTGCGACGTCAAATATAAACCGACCAAAGAGGGTTTCAGCAAAACTAACTCTGAAGAGATAATCGTTTCAATATCGGCTTTTCAGCTTTACCAATGTGATGAATTAGCTCAGAGGCATACTGGTATAAGAATCTCATAGTAAAAGTGTATCAAAATTGCATTAATATTACAGCAGGAATAATAAAATTGTCAAAATAATGTACTATTAAAAATATTGATTTGTTATTATTTAAAAATATTTCACATATTTAAACTTTGTCTTTAACTTAGTTGTGATAACTCCTAGATTTATTTGTATAAGAATTTAAATTAGGAAACGTAAAAATGTATTTTAATATTTAGATTGCTAGAATATTTTTCTATCTGTCTTAATTTAAAATATTGTTATCTATTAATTCTATTATTATTGTTATGTATTAATTCTATATTGTCTTAATTTAAAATGTATTTTTAAGTAAGTGTAGTTTAATTTTTTTGTAGTACTGTTCTGAAAGATTGATATGACAAAATTTGAGAACATGGTCAAAAAATAATCTTTATTCAATAATTTTATAATAATGTATAACATTTTTGTTAAAAAATTCCTATTAAAATTAAGTTTAAAGAATGCAATACATTAGAAATTTTGCAGATCATATCCCCTAGGTTAGATAATTTTACAAGAATTAGGTTAAAATATGTCTTGTAGATCAGATTTGGTAGTAGGTTAGATCAGATTTGGTATTTTGGTTTTGTAGATAAGATATGTTTTGTAGAACAGATACATTTTTGGTAAGAATTTGCTGTACAAAATGGGTAAAACCTATATTAATCTTGTAGCAGAATTGCTAGAATTACTACAATATTATGCTACTGAAAATAATGGCTTAGATTTTTATTTACTGTTTTAGTTACTATTTTTTTTTTTTGTAGTACTGTTCTGAGATGATAGATATGATAAAATTTTGAGAACATATTCAAAAAATAATCTTCATTTCAATAACTTTATAATAATGTATAACATTTTTGAAAAAAAAAATTGTATTAAAAGTGCTTTAAAATTAAATTTAAAAAATGCAATCCTTCAGAAATTTTGCAGAATAATTTAACAAGAATTAGGTTAAAATAAATCTAATGTAAAATTTTAATCGAAAAAAATGTTTTATACAAGGTATGGGTATCATGTGCAAAATTTCTAATGATTCATTTTATCCAGATGTGCTTGGAACTTTGAGTAGAAACTGATGCTATTGTACCTGTAATATATACGATGCTATTGAATATTTTTAATACAGAAGAAACCATAAAAAAATTAAGGAAGCTTCGGTATAGAGACATGATACCAGACAATCTTTTTTTCCACCTTGATAATAGACAACTTTCAAGAACATATACAACATTTTTTTTTTCAAATAAAGTATAAAAAAATGGGAGGTAAATAAGTTAAGAGGTTGCACAGAATAGTACAGTCTACTCAAAAAGTTAGACATATAACATATTGAAGTAAATATTTCTCAAAATAGGGATTTTGTAATTTTTATATTCCTTTCTGCAAAACTGCCATATGCAGGATTTTAATATTTCACCTATAAATGTCTGATGCACTGTAAGTTATACTAAAATGAGAATTCATTAATATTTGTGGAACTTTATAAGAATTCTATATCAATAAAGTTACAAAAAGCGTCTATTTTAAAGAATTTCCACCTGTTAGAAAATTTAAAAAGAAAGTTTTTTTTAAAAATACTTTCTCATTCGTCATTCATTTTAGTACAATATTGAAGGAATATTTATTGCATAAAATAATTAAAAGTTCTGAGTCTTGTACTTTCTGAGAAAAGGTACATCAAAAATGTCATTTTTATCTATGGGGATATAGAAAGTACAGAATCCCCTTAAATACTAAAAGACGTATTATAAGACGATGTGTAATAACTTATCTTAGAAAATGTTAAAAAAAAACTATTTTAATCTGTAGCAGATTTGATGAAATTACTAGAATATTATTCTAATAAACGCGTTGACTCATACTTTAATAATTTTAGTTATCGAATCATTTGTGTTTGGACAGTTGTGATATTAAAACAATTGCTCAATATAAAGATGCGCAAATTATAAGTACTTCTGGAATTGATAAAATGCTATAATTCGAAAAACAGTGACTTATATCATGGTTCTTTTCAAATTCCTTAGAAATATAATTTCGTTAAACAATATTATTAGAGCAGTAATTCATTTTATATTTATACTGGTATTAAAATCTTTTTGTAGAAATTGCATCAAATCTATTTCAATACAACTGGTTCGCAAAATTTTGTTGATATAGTATGATACAAAATTATTCATTCGTTAAATAATTTTTTTTTCAGAAATCAGCAATATAGTTTTGTAACCATGCTTCTTCCCTAAGCACGCGCCCCCAGCGCCTTTCAGGAGAAATGGTCAGTGAGCATCGAGACTCTCACTCGAGAGGAAGTACAGCGCAGTATGCGCTGCCTCTGAGGAATGTTTAATTTATCATCTCTCATTTCGAGAAAAATATATATTTAATAGAACCTTGCATAATAGTTGCCCTGCAGACTCTCACCCGGAGTGGAAGTATATTTTTCACGCATACCACGCCTATCAGAGTGTAAGTGTAATCCTTCCATAAATGTACAATTATAGGTCTTTAAATGTGCTGAATATTGTATGTCTCTAATTGTACATGTGTGATGTTCATGCGTGTGTAAATAATGCTGTGTGTTCTCAAACATGTGCCTCAAGTTTCAACCACACCCAGTTACAATCCAGCTGCACAACCTACCCACTACAGTCTAACATATTAAATTATGATTAAGTACATTGGAATGTAAATAGTAAATAGTAAGTTTTTGTGTTTTTTAACTGCCTTCTCCGAGTGTCACAAGAAGTTTTAGCGCGATGTGACTAAAATAACTAATTATCGAAAATATTTTGATTTTTAATGAGTTAAATTTTAAATAAAAAACTGAAATCTGCTCGGCAAATTTCAACTTATGCGTGAACATTCGAGAACGGACGAATAAGTCAATATTTAATAATGCCCGAGATATATGAAACAATTGATTGGAATACTACAAGAATGGTCAAATTCAATATCCTCATGAACGTAGCAATGTTGAATAGATCAAGAACTTCATGGAGAATGAAATCTTCAAGTAAGTATCTAAATTAAGACAAATGCCGTCGTAAATGAAGAATGAAATATTCCAAATTTTACAAGAAACGTTATCACATTCATTAGCCAAAAGAATGCATCAAAGTTTAAAAATATTAGTCGTAAATGAATAATGAGGTGTTCCAAATACTAGAAACACTGTAACATTCAATAATCAAAAGAATATATCAAAGTTTAAAAATTCTAGCTTTAAATGAAGAATGAAGTATTCCCAATTCTACAAGAAACGCTATAACATTTAATAGCCAAAAGAATATATCAATGTTTGAAAATTTTATGCATAAATGGAGAGTGAAGCATTCCAAATACAATAAGAAGCACTATACAGCTCCATAAGCACGGGAAAATGCCAAAAATAATAAATTTGAGACTTCAAGAAGATGGAATTGATCAAAGCACTATGAGTACTTATAACTATTGGATATACAAATGCTTAATATCCCAAGCCAAGGCATGAAAAGACGACATACCAATCTTCGTTGCTTGCATCCATCCTTGTTCTTACCTAGGAGTCCCCATAGCGGTCACACCTCATTACATTTCTGTACTGGTGGTGCCATCTATCACCATTTACGTTAAAAATAGCAACACAAATAATATTATATTTGTTTAGTTTTTAATTTAAAAATTGATTAAAAAATACTTTTTTACAATTTAAAATGCTTTAACTTATGAGATTAATATTTTTATTACATTACAAGTTTGAAGAAGTTACTAATGCTTTAAAGATATAGATTTGGCTTGTATATATTTATGAGACTCATCATATTTAACGAAATGAAGTTAATTTATTTCCCTATAATATTTAATCACTGATTTTTATAATAAGAATTTTATCAGTAAGATATTTCTATAAATTTACTTCTATTATAATTCTTTGTGTAAATCTCGAGTTACATTCCTTTTTTAAAATTGCATTGTATATAAATTGTTCCAAGAATTTAGTAAAATGAATAGAGACAGAACAGAAAAAAAGTAAACTTTTATAAAATCCTACAAAAGTTTAATAGTTATTTATCCAAAGTTATAGAATATCGAACAAGCAGTTTTGATAGAAATTTATTAACTTGGGATCACCTAAAATTTGCACTCAATAACAAAAAGTTATGAACTTTTTACGAAAAAAAATTGTAACAAGATTTCCAGATTTAAAAGATGGATTACCAAATGAAGTCAAAGAGTGACAAAGACGCATGTTGTTTACGGTTACGAAGAATAAGCCATTTTATTTGATGAATAACAAATTAATCAATCAAACCATCAGAATAATATGCTACAACGATTTTGAATGAAAACAGACTAATTAGAAAAGTTTTGACAGAATATGCTTCGAAACATATTAAAGCCTTTGTTAGATATTCTATGAAAACTATCTGAATGCATAAAATTTCAGACAGTAATTCAAGACACTTTTTTTTGACGAATAAATTATTTTTTCTTATTTGCTGCATTGTGATATTCCTGACATGGATGAAAAGTAAAAATAGACAATCTGAAACTGCTATATCATTTTAGCTACTAAAGTTATTAAAGTAAACTTGGTGGCAATAAACACAAAGTTTAAATACTTTAAAATATAAATAAAAATTGGTCTCAAGTCAGGAGTTCGAAATATTTTTTTTTTATTTCCAACAACAAGGCAATACTGAAAGGGAGGAAATGCAGAATAAAAAAAGAAAAAGAAAATGCACCCAAAAGAGTTCAGCAAAACTGCCTTGAGAGTTCACTAGCTTGTCAGTATCTTGCAGTCTCGGATTCGCCATGAAGGGCCAAGCAATGTTTGAGATGAGTATTTGTTCGTTAGATATGTCAAATCCCAAAGAAGGCAGTTTGGTTGATCGAAAATCCCAATGCAGCGTAGATGTTCATTAGATCAGTTATTTTTGATTGAGACAAGCCACCAGCATTCCATTGCTATACACGCAGGCCAACAGGACGAGCATGCCGAAAACTATAGACCACCAGACTAGGTCTACATGCACATTGTGGTTCAAAATATAAAAAGTCACAATTTTTTTAAGCTCTGCATAAGTAAAGTTTGAAGGTTTTATTAATTTTTCAAAAAATGTTCAATATAATTAGTTTACCATTAAGTATATTATACAAACAATCTAATACAGCAGACATAACTTATGTGTATTTGGACAAAAGTATGTAATAATTAAAACTTCCTGATAATAATGAACACATTTAAAAAATTTTTAGCATGTGTTTTATCTTATTTATTTATTATTATTTCTTAAAATTTTTGTTTTAAAACTCTGTATTAATTCTCACTGAAGATAAAAATCAGTCATAAAATTAAATATAAATTTTTCATATAAATAGTAAAATTTTATAACCAGCCATAAGTTTAAAAAGAAATGTCCCCTTTTTTTCGAAAACTTTCTCCATGTTATAATAAACAAAATAACGATTGTTTTATTAAATTATAAAACAATTTCATGTATAAATAGAAAGGATACAGTTTATATAAATAACTGATAATCTTCTAGAATTTTTACTTTTGAATTTATATATTTTTTATATTTTTTATTTAGTTTTAATATTCATATTATTTATTTTTTATTTAGAATATTATTATTGATTTTGCCTTTAGTGACAATTAACATCAACTTTTAAAATAAAAATATAAAGAAAAGATTTTAATAAATATATAAAATAAGATGTATATTAAAAAGTGAATAATTGTTTTTAATATTTCCAGGATAATTTGATTGTTACATACATTTGTCCAAAAAAGCATAAATAATTTTGTTATGCAGTATTATACTATTTATATAATATAATTCCTTGGGATATTGATCTTTTTTTGAGAATGTAATAAAATCTTCAATTTTTACTTACAATAATAAACAACTTA
>BPLQ01015119.1:296575-338071 GCA_021605075.1 Caerostris darwini | reverse complement strand
AGTTGAAATACAACCGCTTGAACATCAGCTGTTAGAATATTAAATTCGTGCATTTTAAACTTTACTTTGAATTTTTGTATTTTTTGCTACACCACCATACATTAACAATCATAACTGTCAGAATCATTTTCAGAATGGAATGAAATTTTAACCATAGGTTTTCAATGATTTTATAATATATTAATAAAAAACGTTTTAAATATATTAATTTAGAAAGAGTTACTGAATTTTTTTTATACTATTATTTGTTTATGGTATTTCTGCTCTAAATGACTAGAATAAAATTGTATATGACACTCGGATATAAATTTTTATTTTAGAATTGTATCAGAATTTTAGTTCAATTCTGCATAATGTGTGTGTATATATATATATATATATATATATATATACAGGATGATTATTCATTCAAGTACTGTAAAATACTGATTACACATTCAAAATACTGTAAAAACAAGAGTCCAAATTTGTTGTCACAATGAGTCCAAATTTGAACTGAAGATACTTGAAAAAGTGGAAACCGATATGGTATCAAAAAAAATTTCCACCGATTTTTCGTATCCAATTTGGTATGACTTTGCCGTGGTGGATGGGATGGTGGAATAATTAAAACATCTAACATTTTTTCAAACTTAATTGTTTTTACCCACTTTTTTGTGAAAATATATAAATTTCACTTTCCCTGATTTGGCTTGTAGCTCCACGGTCATTTTGTGCACATTTTAGGTTAATGGGTAGACCGGGGATTTTAAGTTTAGACCAGAACCTACAGTCTAATGTCAATTCCGAACCACTCACAAACATCCATGCCATCGTCAGGATTCGAACCTGAAGCACCAAACGGCAGAGTGCTAGCCAATTGAACATCAGGTCGCTGCACTTTCCTTACATGTAACAATGGAATTTGAGTGACCAGTTTCTCGTTGGATTTTAATGAGTGTTGAGATCTTACGTGTTATTAAAATTCATCAGCTGTTTCGTATATAACACATGGTTTTCAAAGATACTCAATTTTAAGTGAAAAATTAAATGTCCCCTTGTTTACATAGCATTTGAATTACTACCTTCAAACACACTGCTATTAAACTTAAAATTCCCAGTCGCGATTTAAAAATATTTTTACATCAAGATTTATAATTTTTAATAATTTTAAATATTTATTTTTCAGAATTGGTTAGCCAAAAAAAATTTTCCTTATTTTCAATGCGAATTACCATTATCAGTATTGTTCATCAATATGATATGATAATTTAAGTATTTATAAACATTCCCCGAGTTTAGAAAAAGACATTAGGACAAAACGTGGAATTCTAATACCTGCATTGAAATTTAAATGGCGGAGAAAGTTTATGTTTGTCTTAAAAAGTTTATTTTTTGGCGGAGAAGGTATATGAAGTATGCATCAGCGTTTTCAACCAATATAATATCCGAAGACAGCAGAGGGCAAGTTTCAATTGACTGTACTGCTACACGAAAAGGCTGAATAAAAGCTCAGAAATGGTGTTTTAGAGATTGAGCATAAAGGATTTAGACGCATGCATGAGTGGGCAAACATAGGAGTTTTTCCCAGTTATTTGAATTTATTTTTGTCATTTGTTCTTTAAAATATATCTGTGAATTTAAAAAAAAAAAATCCTAAATTACAGCTGAATTAAAACTCCAACTGAATCAGATAAAAATATGTGACACATTAACATTAATTATCATGAGTTCACTTTCTACTTTTTTTATATTAAAAGGAAATATTCAGCATCGGATTCACTCAACCAAGTTAGGGTTAACGTATGAAAATCTAAAATGTGTTGGAAATAAGATTTAAAAAAAAATATTGTACACCTAAGGTAAAATGCAGAACATTGCTTAATGTAAGCTTCTGGCTCTCAATGCCACAGGTTTCGGGTTCGAGTCCCGGTGGTGCCATGGATGTTTGTAGGGGTTCGGAATCCACTTTAAACCGCAGGTGCCGGTCTATTATAATCGTAGAGTATTGTCCCGCATCGTGCGTCCAGGGGTATAGGGGCAACTCAGCTCTATTCTTAGTGGTGTGGTGTAGTAGTAGTAGTATCTTAATCTTCAACTACGTAATTATAAAAGAAAAGTTCAATTGTGTTTCAAAGACTTCAAACATTGGGAATCATTGAAAAACGAAATTATTTAAATCGTTTAAGCTAATTTCATTAAAAAATATAGATAATTAATAAGTTAATATAAATAATTAATAAGTTAATATAAATAATTAATAAGTAATAATAATTAATAATTAAGCTAATTTCATGCTCCAAAAGATAATAAAAACAGAATTAATTTAACAGAACTGCTTCACGAAAAGGATGAATAGAAGCTCAGAAATGGTGTTTTAGAGATTGAGCATAAAGGGTTTAGACGCATGTAGGAGTGTTCAAACGTAGGAGTTTTTCGTAGTTATTTGAATTTATTTTTGTCATTTGTTAAAGCGAGCATATTTTGAGAAACAGTATGGTTAAGCATAGTTCCAATTGATTCAGAAAAAAATTTGGGGCACATTAAAAATCATGAGTTCAATTTATGCTTGTTTTTTATATTAAAAGGAAATATTCAGTCTCGGATTAACTCAACCAAGCCATGGTTAACTTAAAATCTAGAATGTATTGCAATTAATAATTAAACAGAAATACTATACACCTAATGTCTTGATGCATAACAAATTACTTCCTAGTATTAAGAAATGCTCCATCTATTCAAAATAAATTTTAGGCTTTTTATACATGAAAATTACTTCCAATAACCACGAGTCTTAAAAGGTCAATGAAAGCATTTCAAACGTATCAGTATAGAATATGATATTGGATACTAATATTTCAAATATTTCATACTACAGCACCACACCACACCAATGTGCCTAGAGCTGAGTTGGTCCTTTACAGTTTGGAAATGATGTGGGCGAGAAGAAGTCTGATTGTGCACTGTGACTTCCTATGGCCATAGACCGGGACCTACGGTTTAAAGTGGATTCCGAATCACTGTAAACATCCATGGCACAGCCGCGATTCAAACCCTTACGTATGATACCGAGCGGCAGAACGCTAGCCAAACGACCATCAGGCCCCACATATTTCATACACTGTAACCGTGGTTCCATCTACGCACTGAAAGTGTATCCCTTGCATCATAGAGAAGAAATCGTCAGTAGGCATCAAGACTCTCGCCCGAGAGGACGTACGGCAAAACAGGCGCTGCTGTTAGTGACGAGCTCTCCTCCGGAGAGTTAGAAGTGGAATCATTCCACAACTATAATTAGCTGTTACTTCAGAGACGTTTAGTTTAGTCTTTCAGCCTGAGAGAAGATATAGTCAGCGTCATCCTGTGCATAAATTGGCCTACAGATTCTCAACCAGCGAGAAAGTCTAACTCTGCACTCCCCTTTCCTTTTCTCCTTCTCTTCAGCCAGCCAGAAGTTTTCGTGGTTTCGAATAACGGTTATTTTTTAACTCCTTTTAATAGCCACAGTTTTTATTTTTAAATACTTTTGTGAACTATTATTTTAAATTTTGTATTTACTAAACCTTTTTACTCCTGTAAATTCTCTCCGAGCATGGACCCGTTTAATATTCTTCCTTCAGCTCATCTTTTGGATTTTAAAATTATGTTTTTAATACTAATTATTGATAGGGAGGTACGGGAAAATCCCTCGTGCTCCAACTAAACACCTACCGTTACGTTACGAGAGGAAGTCTAGTTCGCTTTCCAGCTTATACTTTAGTAACTTTATTTACGGTTTAAGTGTAATACTTCCGCTGAAATATGTCTTTAGATGTGTTATCTGCTGTATATCAAGTATTGTAGTATGTCGTGCTCGCGCTTGCGCACTTGTAAAAATATAATTGTGTGCTGTTAAACGTGAGGTCCCTACTTAACCACACCCAGATCCATCTGCACAAACAAACAAACCGACATCATCCACTACAACACATACACTGAAGTGACAAAAGTCATGGGATACCTCTTAATATCTTGTCGGCCCTCCTTTCGCCCGGCGAAGTGTAGCAACTCGACGTGGCATGGACTCAACAAGTCGTTGGAAGTCTTCTGCAGGAATATTGAGCCATGATGTCTCGATAGACGTCCATAATTGTGAAAGCGTTGATGGTGCAGGATTTTGGGCACGAACAGACCTCTCGATGATGTCCCATAAATGCTCGATGGGATTCATGTCGGGCGATCTAGGTGGCCAGATCATTCGTTGGAATTGTCCAGAATGTTCTTCAAACCAATCGCGAACAGTTGTGGCCCGGTGACATGGCGCATTGTCATCCATAAAAATCCCATCGTTGTTTGGGTACATGAAGTCCATGAATGGCTGCAAGTGATCTCCAAGTAGCTGAACATAAGCATTTCCAGTCAATGTTCGGTCCAGTCGCACCAGAGGACCAAGTCCATGCCATGAAAAACAGCCCACACCATTACGGAGCCACCACCAGCTTGAACAGTGCCTTGCTGACAGTTTGGGTCCATGGCTTCGTGGGGTCTGCGCCACACTCGAACCCTACCATCAGCTCTTACCAACTGAAATCGTGACTCATCGGACCAGGCCACGGTTTTCCATTCATCTAGGGACAAACCGATATGCTCACGTGCCCACGAGAGTCGCTGCAAGCGATGTCGTTCTGTCAGTAAAGGCACTCGAGTCGGTCTTCTGCTGGAATAGCCCAAGAAAGCCAAATTTCTCCGCACAGTTCTAACAGACAAGTCCCTTGTACGTCCCACATTGATTTCTGCGGTTATTTGACGCAGTGTTGCTTGTTTTTTAGAATTTATGACTCTTTGCAGACGTCGCCGGTCTCTGTCGTTAAGTGCAGGCGGTCGACCACTGCGCTGTCCATGGTGGGATGTTATGCCTGAAATTTAATACTCTCGGCACACTCTTGACACAGTGGATCTGGGAATGTTGAATTCCCTAACGATTTCCGAAATGGCATGACCCATGCGTCTAGCTCCAACTAACATTCCGCGTTCAAAGTCTGTTAATTCCCGTCGTGCGGTCATCATCACGTCAAAACCTCTTCACATGAATAACTTGAACAGAAATGAAAGCTCTGCGAAAGCACTGCGCATTTATACCTGTTCTACGCGATGCTACTGCCATCTGAAAATTTGCATATTGCTATCCCATGACTTTTGTCACTTCAGTGTATTTTATATCAATAAACAGGATAATCCCCCCCCCCTTTTTTTTGTTCAAAATCATATTTTCGAAATTCGAAAAAAACATACGGTTGTTTTTTGGGAACATTATGTGTCCAACAAAATAAATTAAAAAGCGCTTGTCATATGAAACGGGTCCCCTTGTCTGGGATGCCCTTAGATGTCCGGGGCCGCACGCGCGCTACATTGGAGGAGTCAGCGTGTTCTCTCCCTGTCCGACAGGACTGGGTAACCCGTTCAACCTCCTTCGTGCTTGGGATAGGGGCTTGCAATTGTTCCCCTTGAACGAGGAATTCCCAGTAAGCGCGAGTCATAAGCTCGTGTTGATTACGTCCCTGCCCTTTGTCCACACCGCCCGTCGCTACTACCGACTGAATGATTTAGTGAGGTCTTCGGACTGGCGCTCGGATTGGCCTTCGTGGACGAGCCGAAATGCCGGAAAGATGACCAAACTTGATCATTTAGAGGAAGTAAAAGTCTAAACAAGGTTTTCGTAGGTGAACCTGGAAAGGATCATTATCGTTTATTTTCATATTCATATGAAAAAAAAATGATAAAAAATCACGGGACCGCTTGTAAAATAAAAGTTTTTAATAGTTTTGTCTCACGACATATAAATGGTTGAGGGCAGTTTTATGACAAACAAGTAATATAAAAAAAAATGTAAAGTCAATTCCTACTTTTTTTTCCGCTATAATGCAGAAAGCCCTTCACAAATAATTTTCATTCATTTTTTTTTAAGTTAGAAAAAATTCTCTCTCGCATACACACTTTCCATCTCTCTCACTCATTTATTCGCACGTTTCATTTTCCATTTTGTTCCCTCTTTGACACAGACTACAACCCAGAATGAAAAAAGAATCTGAAAACGAAATTTTTTTTTCCAGCCATCTGCATGTTTCGCCACTGACGGTATTTATTTCTAAATTTATATCCCGCTAAATATCTTATAGAAGAGACATTTTTTTTCTCCCATATAAAACTAAAATGAATGAATTAAATTTAATGAATGAATGAATATTTGAAAAACTGTATTAGCATCCAGTGCCATCCACTACAAGTTTAATAAAATGTGTTTGAACTTGAGTGGATGAAGGAAAAGTATTTTATTACCGATTGAAAATTTGAACAAGATATATATAGGGAGAGTGGGAACTAATAGTAGGATTTGAAAAATAGTTTATCTGTTTTCATTTTTAGCAAGCTAAAAGCAAGCTTAACCTCTTTTCTGGTAACAACATTAAGGAAGTAATCGTTCAAACACTTTATAAAAGTCCTCTTAAATAATAAAAGATATTTTAGAAGTTAGTTTATCTTTACGAGCAAATGTATTACAAATATAGTATCTTTGTTGATAAAATGTATAAATAATCTATTACTATTTTGTCTATTCTATTATGTTTTGCTTCCTTTTATTTTTATAGAATAATATTTTTTTGTAAGCAAATTTATAGTACAAGATTATCGTTTAAGTTAATGCCTTCGCTTTTAATATTCGTTACACACTTAATGTGTTTAATAAAGTTCCTTGAATTCTGAATCGGTAATTGATATGATATATATGTTTTTTTGCCGACTCTCCACACTTTGTCAGTAGGTTTTCTGAACTATATCGGATGTAGTGAAACATTATTTGAAGATTAAATGCAGAATATAGTTGAATGTAAAGTTGAAATACATACTTATGAAAGAAAAGTTCAAATGTGTTTCAAAGACTTCCAGTGGGAGTCATTGAAAAACGAAATAATTTAATTCGTTTAAGATAGTTTCATGCTCAAAAGGATAATAACAATTTTGACAAACATTATATTCACAGATAATTCACTTTCTTTCCGCCGCTTACAGTGCCCTCTATTAATTCACTTTGAAACTTTTTTTGATGCCGTACCGTTTCCCTCTTCAAGTATCTTCAGTTCAAATTTGAACTCATTGGGACGAGTGATTCTTTTTTGACAGCATTTTGGAAGTGGGACTTTAATTATAATCACCCTGAATATAATTTACTACCGTTTCCAAAAAAATTACAACTTTTTTTTTACTTTAGAAATACTGTGAAAACAAATATCGTTATAGTTTAATTGTTCCTCAATCAATGTATTGGAATCTTTTAAAATTCCAATATTTTGTATTTAACATAAAAAATAAAATGCATAGTAATAATTAAAAAACTAATATTCCTACTCTAAATTCATTAATATATAATCAAATACGAAAAAAAATTTTTAATTTAGCTTTAAAACAATCAAGAATATGAATTACACACTATTGACTGTGGCAATTTCTTGCAATGACAACACTTTTTAATCTTATATTTTTCTATCTTTCTATCTTAAATGATAAAAGAAAAAAAATGGAAGTAGTGAAACATTATTTGAAGATTAAATGCAGAATATAGCTGAATGTAAACTTGAACTATTTTTTTTAAATTCAGTCAGAAATCTGTAATCCAAAAATAACGAATCACGCGTCAAAGTAAACTTCTAACTGCCACCTCGGATGACTTAAACTCGATTCGGAATTTTGTTCTTTTGGTAATTGCTCTCGGGGTTACACTTAATTTATAAACTCGCTTCATTTATTCAAATGATCGGGACGTCGAAATTTAAATGCGTCGCGAATCTAATTCGATTGGCATTAATCCGAAAATTATCACTTTGAGAAAAAAGTAGTTTCCATTAAAGCTCTTTCTAACCTAGAGTTATTATGATTTATTCCTTTTAGGAGAAGCTCTTAAAACATCAAAAAGGGAAAAAAAATGTACAAAAAATAAAAAATTACAGATTTTTTTTTTTTTTTTTACTTTTGCTTTATACTTAACGTGGATTAATACGGATTTAATGTGGAAGAAGTGAATTTTTTATTCATACGTTGGACGTACATTTAAATAAACGGACATCTTAAAGCTACATTAATTTTTAACCTTCCTCCATAATTTGTCAAGTTTTCAAGATTTCTTTTCACCCTATTTTAACGAATTTTTTTTTGTCCTTTTAAGTAGGGTAATTAATAAAGTAGTGAAAAATTATGATGACAACCTACAAGGAAGAGATAAAATACATTTGTAAAAAATTTGTATTCAATGGCGTGGAATAAAAACATCATTTGCAAACCAGAAATTCGAGTAGTTCCAACTCACGGAAAAGAACTATTAAAATTATGCTGTCATATAAAGTTATAAATTTCTTTAAAACATTTTGATTTTTTGCATTAATTCAATTTATTTCTTTATTATTATTATTATTATCATGTGTGAACTTGATGTTGTCCTGATTAGAGGTCCGTAACGTTATCCGAAATTGAGGTCCAAGCAAATAAAACTCCATTACGCATTTTGGCGCAAAATGGTACAACTCTTATAATGATTCATGAATAACGTTAGTCTTAAGGAATTTTCTGGAGAATTTAGCTTTTATTTGAAGTGTTTTGTAGTATGGTTTTGAAGAACTTTTTACGTCTTGGGATTTTAAACATTTGTATTTCCAATGGCTAAATACTCGTAGTGCGTTGATCCATTCCTTCTTCTTGAAGTATTATATTTATCACTTTCGGCATTTCCCCGTGTTTATGGAGCCGCATAGTGGACCTGTATAGTATTTGGAATACTTCATTCTTCATTTATGCACATAATTTTCAAACTTTGATATATTCATTTGGCTGTTGATGTGAAAGTGATTCTTGTAGAATTGAAAATATTTCATTCTTAACTTACGACGACATTTATCTTACATTTATATATTCTTTTAGAGATTCTTGAACAATTCCTTCTTCATGAAGTTCTTGATCTATTCAGCATTGCTATATTCATGTGGCTATTGAATTTGGCCATTCTTGTAGTATTCCAATCAATTGCTTCATATATCGCTTGCACTATTAAACATTGGCATGTTCCTGAGTTTATTCATACGTTCTCGAATGTTTACGCTGGAGAAGTTGAAATTTGCCGTGCAGATTTCATGTTTTTATATTTTATTTTGTTTATTTCTTATTTTTATTATTATTTTTTTTAAACTTAAATTACAAAAAAATATGGTATATTTTCATGTCTAAGCCGAGAATTTGTAAAACTTTTTCTAAATCTAAGCCACGGATCTTTCATCTCTCAAAAAACGTTGGCAGTTTTTCGTTAGCCTGGCTCAAGTGATCAATCATTAAATATCGGACAATAAATGACGTTTTTATTCCTTTAGTTTCTATTTCTTAACACATTTCACTTCAATTTTTTTCCAGAAAGATTATTCATATTATAAAAATTACCTGTTTTATGTTTTTGTTTATATTACTGGTTTGTTGGGTCGTCTCCAAAATGAAAAATCTGATGCCGGCGAAATTTTCGCAGAATGGCGAATAACGGAAGGGCGTAAGTAATGAAAATTACAGGAATCTGTTTTATTTAAATTTTTTTCAAAAAAAAAAAAAGACGTCCTCTCTATAGCACACTATACACACACTACCTCTGATATACACTGAAGTGACAAAAGTCATGGGATAGCAATATGCAAATTTTCAGATGGCAGTAGCATCGCGTAGAACAGATATAAATGCGCAGTGCTTTCGCAGAGCTTTCATTTCTGTTCAAGTTATTCATGTGAAGAGGTTTTGACGTGATGATGACCGCACGACGGGAATTAACAGACTTTGAACGCGGAATGTTAGTTGGAGCTAGACGCATGGGTCATGCCATTTCGGAAATCGTTAGGGAATTCAACATTCCCAGATCCACTGTGTCAAGAGTGTGCCGAGAGTATGAAATTTCAGGCATAACATCCCACCATGGACAGCGCAGTGGTCGACCGCCTGCACTTAACGACCGAGACCGGCGACGTCTGCAAAGAGTCGTAAATTCTAACAGACAAGCAACACTGCGTCAAATAACCGCAGAAATCAATGTGGGACGTACAAGGGACTTGTCTGTTAGAACTGT
The DNA here is from genome assembly GCA_021605075.1 of Caerostris darwini. NCBI lineage: Eukaryota > Metazoa > Arthropoda > Arachnida > Araneae > Araneidae > Caerostris > Caerostris darwini. Next base: position 327,969 of record BPLQ01015119.1, on the reverse strand, counting down.
GCGGAGAAATTTGGCTTTCTTGGGCTATTCTAGCAGAAGTCCGACTCGAGTGCCTTTACTGACAGAACGACATTGCTTGCAGCGACTCTCGTGGGCACGTGAGCATATCGGTTGGTCCCTAGATGAATGGAAAACCGTGGCCTAGTCCGATGAGTCACGATTTCAGTTGGTAAGAGCTGATGGTAGGGTTCGAGTGTGGCGCAAACCCCACGAAGCCATGGACCCAAACTGTCAGCAAGGCACTGTTCAAGCTGGTGGTGGCTCCGTAATGGTGTGGGCTGTTCTTTGAGGGCATGGACTTGGTCCTCTGATGCGACTGGACTGAACATGGACTGGAAATGCTTATGTTCTGCTACTTGGAGATCACTTGCAGCCATCCATGGACTTCATGTACCCAAACAACGATGGGATTTTTATGGATGACAATGCGCCATGTCACCGGGCCACAACTGTTCGCGATTGGTTTGAAGAACATTCTGGACAATTCCAATGAATGATCTGGCCACCTAGATCGCCCGACATGAATCCCATCGAGCATTTATGGGACATCATCGAGAGGTCTGTTCGTGCCCAAAATCCTGCACCATCAACGCTTTCAGAATTATGGACGTCTATCGAGACAGCATGGTTCAATATTCCTGCAGAAGACTTCCAACGACTTGTTCAGTCCATGCCACGTCGAGTTGCTGCACTTCGCCGGGCGAAAGGAGGGCCGACACGATATTAAGAGGTATCCCATGACTTTTGTCACTTCAGTGTACATCGATATTACACTGAAATTAACTTTGATTTTAAAATAACATTCTTGAGAATATATGACAGATTTTTGCCTGTTTTATTGATAAGTTTACAATTATGAGTTCGGAGAATAATTAAATTATTTTCTGCGAATTCGTGATGCGCGCGCATCTTGAAACATCTTATACAACAGGTTCTATGTTTCATTTTAAATGACCTCAGTGAGGCAATGACCATCCTTACATTTGAATAGTTGATTTTGTATAGCAGAGCAAACCAAACTCTTAGTTGGTTCAACTTACACCTACGAATCGTTTTTTTTTTTTAAATGAAATTGACCCAACACAAAACACGCTCAAACACAACGGACGCAACACCAATTACGACATTGACTATACAATGAATTAATTAAAAAATGCATAAATAAATTAAAATAACAGTAAATGATATATTTGTAAAAACTTTTATTTGTCTTTTATTTTTACCCGTCAATAATATAGCCATATTTCCTATAATATGAGTCCTATTAAATTACGGAATTTTTTTTGTCTTTATATAAACGCTAAATACTATTCTCAATCTTAAGCACATCATCATCACATCGCAGATTTTAAAAAATTTATACTATGCATTTGATTATTTTATTTATTTCTCTCCCCTCTCCCATCATTCAACGTAGGAATTCATTCTACAGAGTGTTTCGACTTACAACAAAACAATAATAAAAAAATAAAAACTTATTAAATTAAATAAAATATGTGAAACTCCGCAGAAATTCAGAAGGATTTCATAGGATCTTTTGAACATTTATTATTGAATATAATTTAAATATTTATTCAAATTTGAAATAGTATTTAAAATCTATTGAAAGACAAAAAAAAACCACAATAGATTATCACTTAAATTATTAATATACATAAAAAGAACTGAAAAAATAAAAAATTATGGTTGGTATACATTTATTTGAAAATGTATCTCATTTATTTTAATTGTATTAAAAAAATGAATTTTATTTATTATTTTATTTTTTAAGATTTAGAATAAACAATTTGTCTTTTAAATTTTTCGATAAATGAATCGGTATACTGTAGTGAGCAGAAAACATTTTTTTTAATAAAACAATCAAATACAATCAAATGTGATTAAATATTTGCGTATCTATAAAATATAAAAATGCTTAAAAATTCGAAGGTATTTTTTTTCTCTTATAGAGAAAATGCATTCATTTGTCATTGAATGAATTTTATTTTCGTAATCTTGAATGAAAGTTTATTTTTGAATATTACGTGCCGTTTGCAAATTTCAAATGTTATATATATTTCAGTGGGGGCCTCATGGTCGAGTGGCTAGAGCTCTGACACTCAGTTCCACAGGCTTTCTGGTTCGAATTCCGGCGGTATCATGGATGTTTGTAATGGTTCGGTATCCACTTGGAATTGGTACTCCTCTATTACCAATTGCCAGAGCGCTAACGACTGGCCCACCAGGCCGCCAAAATATGAGAAGGAATATTGCAGTGCGATAATTTTTGCTCATTCTGAGAAATTCGTTATTCTTTTTTCTTATCATTCAATAATTTATCCAATATAAAAATTAGTAAATGCATATTTAGAATTGTTTTTAAAAGACGGCGGGTGTTTACCCGTCAATAATGTAGTCATATTTCCCATAACATGATTCCTATTAAATTACGGAATTATTTTTTTTTTGTCTTTATATAAACGTTAAATATTAACTTCAACCGTAAGTGACACAATACAGTGTGGATTTAAAAATATATTTATAATATACATTTAATTCCGCAATATTTTATATTTTTTTTTTGTGACGTCATAATCGTTTTTATCTCAAAACAAGAATAAATCTAAAATTAAAATTAATTAAAGCATACAAAATATGTGAACTCTTATACTTCGCATAAACTCAGAAGGCTTTCGTAGGGTCTTTTGAAAATGTATTTTAGAATTACTATAAACATTTATTTAAATGTGAAATAATATTTTAAACCTATTGAAAGACAAAAAAAATCGAAATAAAGTATTATTTAAATTATTAATATACATATCATGCAAAGAAAGAATTGAAAATATTAAAAACTAGGGTTGATATTCATTTATTTGCAAATGAATCACATTTATTTAATTTTTTTTTATTAAAATAAATTGAATTTTACTTATTAGTTTTATTTTTGAAAGATTTAGAATAAACTATTCGTCTGTTAAATTTTTCGATAAATTAATAATTATACTGTACTGAGCAGAAAACATTTTTTTATAAACCAAATACAATCGAATGTGATTACATATTTGGAAAACTCCCAATTCTTTTTTATCACATAGAGGAAATGCATTCTGATTTCACCAGAATTTGACAGTTTCTAGACAGTAACAAATCTTTGTAAATCTTAGATTCAAATAGACAATGAATAATGTAATGAAGAACAAATATGAATAGAGTTTAGATGTAGAATTTGGAATTATCATGAGTAATACTGTCTAATGCGATAAATAATGATAATCATAACAAAATATAACTGTTGTTATAAAAATTGTATATATTTATATTACTAAATACATGAATATATATTTCTCTGTACACTAAAATATTTTTTACTCCATTATAAATGAAATATTTACATATTTTTCACAGCAATGAATTTCTTCTCATGTAAAATCTTTTTGCTCCATTTCCTTGAAAACGGATTTCGTAGGGAGATTGATAGGTACGCCTGAAATTTTTGAAATATATTTACATTTCTTATTTTTGAAAGGTTTCTTCCCCTCTTGAAAAGGGAAAATATAAAACCGAATGAATTGAAAATCGGAAATATTCTTTTGGGGGAGTATTTTTGAAAGCTTTTCTATGTCTGAAAACGAAGAGAGAGAGAGAAATGAAATATTTTTATTGATTAAATTTCATCTAAGATTGTCACATTGGTCAACAAAAAAAAAAAAAAAATTGCAAATTTATGTTTCTCATGCGATTTAAATTAATAAAATTTGCCATTGAATGACTTTTATTTTGGAAGTCTTGAATGATGGTTTATTTTTATTTAAGATGTTATTTTTTGCTGTTTATAAAATAAAGAATATTTGTAAATTTCAAATATTATATACAGGTGATTATAATGAAAGTCCCACTGTCAAAATGCTGTAAAAAACGACCACTTGTCACAATGAGTTCAAATTTGAACTGAAAATACTTGAAAAAAGGGAAAACGGTACGGCGTCAAAAAAAAGTTCCAAAGTGTATTAATAGACGGCGCTGTAAGCTTCATAAAGAGAGTGAATTCGGCTACCAATGATATTTTTAATCGAAATGACAACTCATTTGGCATGAGTTGCGCATTAAACCAACTGCAGTGTTCAGTGTGCTTGATTGTTTCGGCTTTTTGACGGAAAAATTACTTCCAAGTCATTCAACAGTTCTGACAGTTGTTAGTGGAAAGCCACGCAAGCTCATACCATATTGGATGGGAAAGGTCGGTGGAACGTTTTTTGATGCCTTACCCTTTCCCCCTTCTTCAAGTATCTTCAGTTCAATTTTGAACTCATTGTGAGGAGTGGTTCTTTTTTAAAAGCATTTTTAAAGGGGGACATTTAAGTTTCTTTTTTTTTTACTGAGCTTATTTATTGCTTAGTAATTGTATAACAAACTCATGAGTATGAGCGATACTAGGTAAAAAGTAATTTTATTTGATATTTTCTGATTGGTGTGTTTTAAAGGATTTAACCAAATTTAAATATTAATATTTTATGCCAAAATTTATATTTTTTGAATAAAATTCTCAGATAGATAAAAGTTAAAAAAAAATAATATGAATGTATTTAAAATATTTAATGTTTTGTTCAATAGCTATCTTTTAAAAGCAAAGGTAAAATCAATATTCTTTTTCATTTATTTGCCATTCGTATCGAACAATATAATATAAAACTATTTCTGCATTTCAAATTCTTTACTGCTATCTTTTACCTGCAAGCAATAAATAAAAGAACAATATTAAATTGAATTATAAATTCATAATTTGCTTCATTTCTGTAGCAAAATGTTATGATATAAATTTCTTACTATGTCAATCTGAAGCTAGAGCATGGCTAACAATCGAGAATGTGGACTTATTTTCTTTGTGAATAAGTTATTGGTTCTGTGCCATTGTGATTTCATTTAAATCTGCAGGCACAATGAATGCAGTTGACGCCTACTGAATCGCGTTTACACGGCATGATGTTAATCTGCCGAAGCTATTGTATCTGTAAACTGCATATCTCCATCTGTTTATCCGCGAACGCTTTATTTGATCCGGGAAATGTATCACTTCGTCGACCGACGTCCGTGTTTCTCGGACTGCGTGGGCGTTGAATGTGCCAAATGGTCCCTCAGAACGACAGGAATCAAATGAAATTTACATTCGTGCGACAAAGTGCCGAAATGTGCCAAATCTCGTTTTCTGCGTAAATATTTGATTAGGTGTCGCTGGTCTTCTCTGCATGCGTTAAACACAACTCGATTTGTTAATATGACAGCAAATGATTCCCGAGGCTGAAATCAAGAAGTGCGTTGTCTCAACGCTTTGAACATATTTATATAATTTTTAATTAATTTAGGAAACTATGGCATTACCTCTGTTTTAATACAATATATTTTGAAAAACCAAATTTCATCCTAGTGATCACTGTCGCTATAAAAAGTTTGTGTTATACGCAATAGTTTTTGAAGGGTTATTTATATTCATAAACAGCTTTGAGTTTTTTTTTTAAATTTACAAATCAGCTTGTTAACAAATCATTAAGTTTGTTAATTGAAAAATGAGCTTTTTAACAAATTACTAAGCTTGTTAACAAATTAAGTTATCGCTAGGGCCTGAATGGCCGAGTGGCTAGCGCTCTGGCGCTCGGTACCACAGGTTTCGGGTTCGAGTCCCGGCGGTGCCATGGATGTTGTAGTGGTTCGGAATCCACTTTAAACTGTAGGTCCCGGTCGAATAGGATCGTAGAGCGTTGCGGGGGCATTGTTACTCCGCGTCCGTGGCTTATCTTCAAGTTACACGCGCCCCCGGGTAATGCAAAGTGAGTAACGTTTGTGCAGAGCTTGCCTTAAGGCATCCAAGACCAAGTGTCTCAATGTTTGCCATCTGCATTAGACGAATAAAAAAAGTTATCACCATAATAGGTTTGCGATATATGCAATAGTTTTTGAAAGGATTATTTATATTTATAAACAGCTATGAGCCTGTTAACAAATTTACAAATCAGCTTGTTTACAAATAATTAAGTTTGTTAACAAATGTAGTACTGATTGTATTCTCTCCTCTGAAAACCTATTCTAAAATCCTCAATCATTAAAGTGTGTTTCGTTGGATTTTACCTATCTTTCTCACTTACCTGTTTGCTTGCGTGCTAGTGCTTACACGCGTTACTTCTACACATACATTTCGTTCCAAGGGTCCTGACGGCCGAGTAGCTAGCACTCGGTATTACAGGTTCCGGGTTTGAGTCCCAGTGGTGCGAGGGATGTTTGTCGTTATTCGTAATCCACTTTAAATAGAAGATAATAGTCTAATAATAATAATATCTAATATTCGTGTCCGTAGCACATCTTCAAGCAACACGCGCTCTTTGAGTAGCGTTAAATGAGTAACACCTATGCAGCCCTTGCTTATGGCGTGAGGACTAACTGCCTTTGCATTGCCAACTGCACTAGAACAACACCCTTGTTTAGTAGGATTTTGAACTATATTGGATGTCGTAAAACATTATTTTTATTGCATTATTTATTTACTTTTAAAATTTTAAAGAATTTAGTTTCTTGAATTTTGTATTTTTCTTTTCTACGTTCAATAAATATAAGCCTGATGGCCGAGTGACTACCGCTCTGGCGCTCGGTACCACAGGTTTCGGGGTCCAGTCCCGGCGGTGCCATGGATGTTTGTAGTGATTCGGAATCTATCTTAAACAGTAGGTACGGGTCTAACAGGATCGTAAATCGTTGCGGGGGTATTGTTACTCCGAGTCCGTAGCTTATCTTCAAGCTACAAACACCCCCTGGGTAGTGCTAAGTGAGTAACGTCGGTGCAGCCCTTTCTTACTTCATAAGAGACAACTGTCTAGGTGTTAGCATTAGAACCAAAAAAATCATTTGTTCAACCTTTTCTGAAAGCACTATGGCTCACAACTCCCTCTCTCCGTTTTTAGAAGAAGTTAAAAATAATTTTTTCAACTGCAACAATTTATGGCTTTAGGTACAGAATTGTCAAATTTCATGTAGTTATTGATAATCAATATTTTCATCATTTATGTAGGCGAACCCTGATTCACTGATGAAATTGATTTCTCGTTATTGTTTTATTATGGTTTCCTTATTTCTTTTGTAAATGTTTTAATGTGCTGTGGAATGAACTGGTATTTTTTCCGATAATATAGTTATCGTGTAATAAAAGAATCGTTATCGCATTAATGTTAAATTAAAGAAGAATTGCGGTGCTTGCTTCATTTTGAAAACGATGTGTGATGAGAAGTTGATGCGTTTCTAATAACACAGAAGCCGAATTTATGCACATTTTTTAAAGAAATACTTTAAGAACAAAATTTGATTTAAAAAAACTATTGATCTTTTTTCCTCTTAATTACTTTAATTTTCATTAAAGTATTTTATTTTTATTTGCACTCTTTAAAATAACAATTAAATATTTTTCAAATAGAAGCATTTTTTGATTTATTAAAGTACATTAATACAAGGCTATGGTTACTTAACAATACATGAAATAATAAAATTCTTTATATACATAAAATCTTTAACTCTTAAAAAAAATCACATTTTTTGTTTATTTACATAGTTTTAATTATATGTATGCATTTCTGTTTTTATAGATTTTCCTATTAAAGAAAAACAATCATTTCTGGAATATTCATTTATTCTATATAATCTGCAATATTTTGTTGTTCTTAACCATCCCTAGATATGCACAATTGATTGTAGAAGCAGAGCAAACCAGACTCTTAATTGAAGTTGTTAGCGCTTTCGCTTCAACTTACACATGCGAATCATTTTTTTTTCTGAAATGAAATTGACCCAACAACTTATACGTTCAAACATAAAGGACGCTAACATGTAACATAAATTACGTTGTACAAATACCCACATTGAGATCGATTTGCAAAAGCTAAGTGAAAGCGGGGAGAAACACATATTGCACTCGTAAAATAAATATTTTTTAATAATTTCATTTTTTTTATTTCGTTTATATTTAAATATGTTTTATATATCATTTTGAGTGTTATATATTTCTTTACAATGTGCGTTTAGTACCGTTGTTATGATATTATGTATGTTTACCTGTAAAAATAAATGTAAACCCAATAATAATAACTCAATATGTTTCAATTTTTCACTCCGAAAAATGTCTATAGTGGTTCTAAATCTAATATGAGGATATATAATTTTATATGCTACCCGCGGATTTAGGATGCATTTCCAAAGTGGCCCGCAACATCATTTGGGTTGTCCACACCTGGGATAATGGAAGAACGGTTTATCCAATCCATTAAAACCAGGTTTGACAGATGTTTTTAATGTTTTCATTTCTAATGTATTTATTTTAAATTCTAAATTTAATATATTTTTATTTTTCTGACCGCCAGCGGGGAAACGTGTTACGGACTTTTAATTGTACCTGAGTAACTTAACTAAGCTTACTTCTTTCTTTTTATTATTTAACTTAATAGCTTAAGTTTTCTTTTTTTATATCTAAATTCAGGGCCTGAATGGCCGAGTGGCTAGAGCTCTGGCGCTCGGTACTACAGGTCTCGGGTTCGAGTCCCGGCGGTGCCATGGATGTGTGTAGTGGTTGGGAATCCACTTTAAACCGTAGGTCCCGGTCTAATAGGATCGTAGAGTGTTCCGGGGGCATTGTTACTCCGCGTCCGTGGCTTATCTTCAAGTTACACGCGCCCCTGGGTAATGCAAAGTGAATAGCATCTGTGCAGCGCTTGACTTAAGGCCTCCAAGACGTCCATATCTGTTTGACAGCTGCATGGAAAAAACAATATCTAAATTCAATGTCATTTCAGTAATGTCAATTTAACTACATTAATGATCACTTGAAGGTTTCCGGGGTATATTTACCTCATAGGTACTCCGAAACAGGTACTTCCGTTTCCGTTAGAAAATCATGTCTTTGAAGCTCGCTCCGCCAAAATTAGCACAACAGAGAGACTCTATTTACGACCCGCTGTCACTCACAGCCGGAAGTAGCGTTGCTTGTTTCTTGCTATCAAACGGAGACTATCAGTGCGAGACAGTCTGGAAAGGGGGCAGGGTGATTAAAAATAACTTTCATTCATACTTATACTTACATAATATATAAGTTAGGCGTATTATTTATTATTTATTTATTCTTCTTATTATTATGTGTGAACACAGGGCCTGAATGGCGGAGTGGCTAGCTCTCTGGCGCTCGGTACTACAGGTCTCGGGTTCGAGCCCGGCGGTGCCATGGATGTTTGTAGTGGTTCGGAATCCACTTTAAACCGTAGGTCCCGGTCCTAATAGGATCGTAGAGCATTGCGGGGTCATTGTTACTCTGCGTCCGTGGCTTATCTTCAAGTGACACGCGCCCCATGGGTAATGCAAAGTGAGTAACGTCTCTGCAGCGCTTGCCTTAAGGCATCCAATACCAAGCTGTCTAAGTGTTTGCCAGCTGCATTAGAGCAAAAAAAAAAGTTATGTGTGAGCATTATGTTGTTCTGGTTAGGGGTCCGTGATGTTATCCGAAAGTGAGAACTAATCAAATAAAATTCCATTACAAATTTTGGCGGAAAATGGTATTTTGGGCCCCTTAACCTTATCCAGGAATTTTCTGGAGAATTTGGGTTTTGATTGAAGTATTTGGTACTATGGTTTTGAATCACTTTTCATGTTTTGGCTTGGTATTTTAAACCTTTGTATTTCTTATGGCTATAACTGCTCGTAGTACGTTGATCAATTCCTTCATCTTCTTGAAGTTTCATATTTGTCACATGGGGCATTTTCCATTGCTTATTGAGCTGTATAGTGCTTCTTATTGTATTTGGAATACTTCATTCTTCATTTATGCTTAGAATTTTCTCACTCTGATATTTTCTCTTAGCTATTGAATGTGACAACGTTTCTTGTAGAATTTGGAATACTTCATTCTTCATTTACGACTACATTTATCTTACTTTTGTATATTCTTGAATAATTCATTCTTCATGAAGGTCGTGATCTGTCCAACATTGCTATATCCATGTGGCTATTGAATTGGACCATTCTTGTAGTATTCTAATCAATTGATGCATATATCTCTTCCATTATTAAACAATGGTCTATTTCTAAGTTTATTCATCCGTTCTCGAATGTTCAGACAGGATAAGTTGAAATTTGCCGAGCAGATTTCATCATTTTAATTTTATTTTATTTATTATTAAATTTATTCATTATTTAAACATTTTATTTATTATGCTTAAATAATAAATAATTACACTTTTACGCAATTACAATTATTTATTAAAAAAAATACAAAAGCATCTTAATACACAAAACACATTGCATAATTATCTTAATATTACTTTTAAATACATAAAAAAATTGCAAAATATTTAATATTGTATTTATATGCACTCGATCACATCAAATAAACCATTTCTTTCTTCAAACCTCTTGACGAATTATGTAGTGCGTAAACATGTTCGTAACAAAATAAAAATCTATTTTGTGTGATCTCTACATAATTTTTTTTTCTCCTGTTCAGATTCTCCTGTTTTTCTTCTATTCAGTTCTTTTGATACTATTTTGTTTAGATAAAGATGTGAATTGGTGGTCTCCGTCATCTACTTATGCCTCTTTAAAGGACGTGGCTCCATTTACGTGCTTTGTATGTCTAGAGTGTTTTGATGCTGATTTGCATTTTAAAAAGAGGCTCGTTGTCTCGCGCATTTGCTCATAAATATATACGCAAATGAGATGTACTCCGGGAAGATTTTTTTTTCTATGTTATCTTTATTTGATCATCACTTTTAAACCAAGCAAAAATTCCTTTAATTTCCTTGAAAAATTTGATTCTAAATCTTTTGACATGTCGTGTCCGTAGATTAGAATCGACCACACCAGACTATGCACAGTCTGGTCTGGTATTCTCTTATTGAAGCATTTTTTATTGTTTATTTTTTTTCGACACATTTAATCATTTCAAATGTAAAATAAATATTATTTACTGGTTAAAATAGTATGAAATTATAATAAAATTTACAATGAGGTTTATATTTACATTTGAAAAGTTTGAGAAATTAAAGCACAAATGCAGCTGACAATATCGAGACAGTTAGTCTTCATGTCATAAGCAAGGATTGCATCGCTGTTACTCATTTAGCACTACCCACTGGGCCCCGTGTAGCTTGCAGATAGGCTACGGACGCGAGTCACACTACACCCACTGCGCTCTACGATTGTATTAGACCATTTTAAAGTGGATTCCGAACCAGTACATACATCCATGGCACCGCCGGGACTCGTAATTGAATCTTATATAATAAATAAGAACTATTAATTAGGCGTATTAATTATTATTTATTTATATTTCTTATTTATTATTAAATATAAGCATTATTTAACTACATAATTCCTTTATTATGCCTCCATGATAAATAATTACTCGTTTACGTAAGTATAATTATTATTTTAAGAAAATACAAAAGCATTTTGGATACACAAAACACATTGCATAATTATTTTAATATTACTCTTAAATACATAAAAAAAATTGAAAAATTATTTTAATATTACTTTTAAATTCAGAAACAAATTGCATAATTATTTTAATATTATTTTTAAATACATAAAAATAATTGCAAATTTATTTTAATATTTTATATTTTAATATTTTTACTTTTTTTACTTTTTTTTTTAATACTATTTCTAATTTTATTTTTACTTTTTTTTTTTAATATTTTTACTTTTAAATTCAGAAACAAATTGCATAATTATTTTAATGTTATTTTTAAATACATCAAAATAATTGCAAATTTATTTTAATATTTTATTTATATACATTCGTTCCATATCATAGAATTCAAATGACAAAACACGTAGGTACGTAAACAAGTTCGTAACAGAATAATAAAAATATACATTTTTGTGGCATTATACATTATTTTATTCTTCCTTTTCAATTCTTATGCTGATGGTAAACTAACAGGAGGTCTTTTAATGCACGAATCATCACACTTCTGGAACAAATGATGAAAATGGAAGAAAAGATAAATTTAAAAAAAGATTTAAGACAACAAAAAAGGAAGGTTTTTCTCAGAAAAGAACCTGAAAATTTCTTTAGAATGAAATCTTTTGTAGACCCAAGGGCATGAAAGTCCCAGGAATATAAAACGTTTTCAATCAGTAAATAATATGATTGTTACTGGATATGTTTGCTTTCAATTCAAACTTTCTTTCTTTCTGAATGTGTTCGAACATAGGACAATTTTTTTTTTTTTTTTTTTTTTGGAAATCTATGTGAAGGTGGTATGCAGAGAAAGGAAAAAATAAATGTATCTAAAAACGTGGAGATAAAAATCCAATCTGAAATCCGTTATAAAACTGGATTTGAAACATTACGGCGAGTTTTTTGTTTTCTATTCAAACTTGTTTTTCCCCTTACCTTGCATGGTTTTGTTGCAATGGAATCCCAGATTCATATCCTTCTCAAAATCAAAGACAAAAAAATCGATAACTTTATATTTCTCATACCATAGCTTTTCTGTAACGCTTTACATTTTTTTTTTTTTTTGTTTTTTGGTTCAGATATTGCTTTTAAGTTGTTTTTTGATGGAGGGGCTTAACTAACGTCAATTTACCATGCTAAATTAGGATTAGATAGCAGATTTTTTTTCGGGGGGGGGGGGAATTGATAAGAATTTTGATGCCTTTTCATCCATTTATTTTTGATATATTCAGAATAAAAATATCACATTGCTGAAAAATATACATCTTTCTTCCGGTTGTTACCGTAAATGGATGCCAACCATAATAAAAGGTATTTGAAAGCATAAATATGAATATAGTTTAAATCATTTATTTTTTTTTTTATTGCGTATGTTGCACAAATTTTCGCTTTATATTTCTTACATACAGGATGATTATAATTAAATTACCACTTTCAAAATTATGTAAAAAAAGAACAACTCGTCACAATGAGTCGAAATTTGAATTGGAATTAACTAACAAAAGTAATATAAGATCCCGTCAATATAAGATCTTCCCGTATCTTCAGTCAAATGTGAACTGATGGTAATGAGCGGTTCTTCTCTTACAACATTTTGTAAGTGGGAATTTAATTATAATTACCCTGTATTTCCATTTAAAAAAAACTGAAAATTATTTTCAAACAAACTAAACTATTCAAATTAAAGTGATGGATAAACAAACAAGAAATGTTCTTTGAATCTGAACTAATCTATTACTGGAAATTAAAAAAAAAAAAAGTACAAGAAACAAATTTTTTTTTTCAAAAGAAAACTATCACAATAAAGTATTTCTTTGTTACAACATTATGCAGAAAACAATTTTTTTCAACTATCAATTAATTATTTTATCGATCTATTTCATCCATCAATTAATTATTTTAATTTATGGATCCTTTGAACTCTATTACTCTTTGATTGAAGATGTATTGTCCATCCTTAATTCTTCCCTATTTACTTTTTTTGTGAGAGACTAGAACGATCGGGACGCCATTTCAAAAGCACAGCGTTTAAAGTCGATCATTAACTTTTTTATGGAGGAAAAACAAATTTTTTCTTACTATCACGTTTTCTTGATTACCAATAAGCTTCGTTTTTATGCCTCGGATTTTCCTTTAATTTCCGTGTTACGATAAATTGAAATTTAAGGACTTAAGAAAACTCATTATATGCAGAGAGAGGAGTGTGTTTTTTGCAAAGTAAGAATTGTAATTTATTTAATTTTTTTATTCTAGAACTCGGCATTTAGGTTTTTTGGTTGGTATGGAAAAAAACTCAGAATAATCTGTTAGTGAGTTTTGTTTTAATTAATCATGTTCTAAACCTAAATAAAAATGAAACATTGTTTTCAATTCATTCAAGTTTATTTAACCCAAGAATACAAGCAAATGATGAATTAGTTTCTTATGTATAAATAAACTGTATTTTATTCTCTATGATTTTATGTTATATGAAAAAATATTAATTCAGCTGAAATTTTCAACATAAGAAATTTTGTATCTCATAATGTTGTTGTCATTCTAATGTAGCTGCAAATACAAGGACAGTTATTCTTTATGCCATAAGCAAGGGCTGCGCCTCTGTTACTCATTGAGCACAACCCAGGCGGCACTTGCAGCTGGAAGATATGCTACGGAGGCGAGTAATACTAACACCAAAAAAATTTTGTTGTTCTAATGCTAATTGAAAACAATGTTTAAGGACTTACTTCCTTCATGCAATACAGAGACAGTTAATCTTTATGACATACGCAACGGTTGCACCGCTGTTACTCATTCAGCACTGCCCAGGGGCACATGTAGCTTGAGGATAGGCTACGGATGCGAGTAACACTACCCTCCACAACTCTCTACGATCCTAACGGACCGTGACCGACGGTTTAAAGTGGATTCCGAAGCACTACAAACATCCATGGCACTGCCGGGATTCAAATCCGAAACCTTTGGACCCGGCCACTCGAGGGCGCTAGCCACTCAGCCATTAGCCCCCTATCTTTCCATAATGCATTCTATACAATAATTTTGCCCATTATAAAATTAATATATTTTGTAAAAGTGAGATATATCTCACAGGCCGGAAAAATATCCAGGACGGGTTGACCGACCTTGCTCTCCAAAATGGACGAAACGAACATGGTTTATTTGTTTAAGGGAATTCGAAAAACGAATAAAAGATATTGAACTATAAATACGGAGCACAAACATGAAATAAACTATTCCATTGTAAACTATGCAGCTACCCCATACAATTATTTCCCGGCATACCAAAACATAACAAATGACACAAAAATAAGCCTAATATTTTCATAGTATGCTGATCGTAAACTAACAGGAGGTCCTTTCATACACGAATCTTTACATTCTGGAACAAATGGTGAAAATGGAAGAAAAGATATATTTAAAAAAGATTTAAAATAACAAAAAACGAAGGTTTTTTTCAAAAAAGAATCTGAAAATTTCTTTAGAATGAAATATTTTGTAGACCCAAGAACATGAAAGTCCCAGGAATATAAAACGTTTTCAGTCAGTAAATAATATGATTGTTACTGGATATGTTTGCTTTCAATTCGAACTTTCTTTCCTTCTGAATTTGTTCGAATATAGGACAATTTTTTTTTTTGGAAATCTATGTGAAGTTGGTATGCCGTGAAAAAAACATGGAGATAAAAATCCAATCTGAAGTCCGTTATAAAACTGGATTTTGAAATATTAAGGCGTTTTTTTTTGTTTTCTATTCAAACTTGTTTTTCCCCTTACCTTGCATGGTTTTGTTGCAATGGGATCCCAGATTCATATCCGTCCCAAAATCAAAGGAAAAAAAATCGATAATTTTCTATTTCTCATACCATAACTTTGCTGCAAATGCTTTACGTTCTTTTGCTCTTTCAGAAATTGGTTTTAAGTTGGTTTTTGATGGAGGGGCTTAACCAACGTCAACTTAAAATCCTAAATTAGGATTAGATAGCAACTTTTATTTAGCGGGGGGGGGGGGGATAAGAATTTTGGTGCCTTTTCATCTATTTATTTTTGATATATTTAGAATAAAAATATTACATTGCTGAAAAATATATATATTTTCTCTTGTTGCTATGGCAAATTGCTGTGAACCAGAATAAAATATAGTATATTCGAAAGCATAAAACTGAATATAATATAAGTCGTTTATTTTTTTTATTGCGTATGTTGTGGCAATATATTTTGCTTTATATTTCTTACATATGTTTAAGTTATATAAATTTAAAGATTGGATTCAGTCTTAATTTATTATATTAGAAATACAGCTTTTATAAGCAAAGAGATCAGAGGTGGACATAGCTTAATATTTTTCCGGCCTGTGATATATATTGGACTTTTACAAAATATATATATTTTATAATGGCCAAAGTAGTGAAAAACTATGTATTCAAAAAATGCATTATGTGTGCATCCCTGTATTCAAAAAATGAACTGTCGAAATTAGGAGGAAAAATTTTAAAATTATACTCTGGCGAATGTTTAACAGATAGTGCCTGTTTTATTTATGAGTTTACAGTTATGAGTTCGCAGAATAATTAAATTATATTCTGCGAACTCGTGATGAGCGGAGAAAAAAATATCGCACAAGTAAAATAAATATTATTTAATGATTTCATTTTCTTATTTTATTTATATTTATATATATTTTATTTTTAGTGTTAACAAATTTCTTTACAGTTTGCGTTTAGTATCATTGTTATTTTAATATCTACGTTTACATGTAAGTATAATAATAAACACAATAGAAATAACTCATCGTGTTTCAATTTTTCACTCCAATAATGACTATAGTGGGTATAAATCTAATAGGGGGATATACAATTTTTTACGCGGTCCGTGGAGTGAGTAGCCTTTCTAAAGTAGCCCGCATGATCGTTTTGTTTGGCCATCAATGAAATAGAGCTTTATAATCAATCATAATATAAATATAAAACTGTTTAAAATGAATAATGGGTGCAAAAGGGGGAGGAGGGCTCAATAAATTCCAATAAATTAAAAAATAAATGAAGTTAACGTTCATAAGATCTAAAAGCAAGTCTTTTAAAATTTATTTTTAATTAATACATTTTTCGACACAAGCATATATAAATTTACTGACAATCAACATTTTTTTAATAACTTTAGAAAGCTTCACATTTCTGAAAATAGTTTATTTTAAAAGAGACGTTATTAGAAATTTGTTCAAATGAATTTTTAATTTGTAAAATTGTTCTATGAGAATATTGCAAATGTTTCTCAATTAATGTACTATTTACTTTAAAACAATAAAAAAGAAAGTACAAATTATCTTAATCATTTTATTCGTAGAAAAAAATAAAATTGTAATATGAATGATTACTGAACAAATCTTATTTACAAAAATTATGTCGAAAATTTCGTGGAAAAATCTTTGAAATGTTTTCCATTACAGTCATCTTGGCACTATTTTTGAAGCCTTACTGTTTCCTCCCTTCTTCAAGTATCTTCAGTTCAAATTTGAACTCATTGTGACTAGCGGCCTTTTTTTTTTTTATTTTACATCATTTTGAAAGTGGGACTTTAATTATAATCACAATTTATTTTCATTTTAAAAAAAACTGAGAATATTTTCAAACAAACTAAACTATTCAAATTAAAGTGATGGATAAGCAAACCAAAAAACTTTTTTTGAATTAATCTATTACTGGAAATTAAAAAAAAAAAATAAGTACAAGAAACTAGTTTTTTTTTAAAAAAACTATCACAATGAAGTATTTCTTTGTTACAACATTATGCAGAAAATAATTTTTTTTCAGCTATCAATTAATTAATTTAATTTATCCCATCCTATGAACTCTATTACTCTTTGATTGAAGATGTATTGTCCAGCCTTAATTCTTCCCTATTTACTTTTTTGTGAGATATTAGAAGGATCCAGACTTCACATCAAAAGCACGGCGTTTAAAGTCGATCATTAACTTTTTTATGGAGGAAAAACAATTTTTTTTTCACTATCTTGTTTTCTTGATTACCAATAAGCTTCGTTTTTATGCTCTGGGTTTTCCTTTAATTTCCGTGTTACGATAAATTGAAATTTAAGGACTTAAGAAAACTCATTATATATAGAGACAGCAGTGTGTTTTTTGCAAAGTAAGAATTGTAATTCAATTTTTTTTTGTTTTCAATTCGGCATTTAGGTTTTTTGGGTGGTATGAGAAAAAAATTAACTCAGAATAACCTGTTGGTGAGTTTTATTTTAATTAATCATGTTCTAAATCGAAATAAAAAAAATGAAACGTTGTTTGTAATTCATTCAATTTAATTAGTTTTAAATTAAAACTAAGTTGTTTTTTTTAACCTAAGAATACAAGCTAATGAGGAATTTGTTTCTTTTTATAAATAAACTGTATTTTATCCTCTATGGTTTTATGTTACGTAATAAAATATAAATCCTGCTAAAGGTTTCAGCATAAGAAATTTTTTTATTTCATAATGTTGCTGTTGTTCAGCTGCCGGTGCAGAAAATGGTGCTAATGCAGCTGGCAATACAGAGACAGTTAATATTTATGCTCCAATAAGCAAAATTATTATGCTTATGCTAATAATTATGCTTAAATAATTAACATAAGCAAGGGCTGCACCGCTGTGACTCATTTAGCACTACCCTGGGGGCACGTGTAGCTTGAAGATTTGTTACGCATGCGAGTAACAGTACCCCCACAATGCTCTACGATCCTATTAGACCGGCACCTAGAGTTTAAAGTGGATTCCGATCTGAAATCCGTTATAAAACTGGATTTGAAACATTACGGTGCTTTTTTTGCTTTCTATTCAAACTTGTTTTTTCCCTTACCTTGCATGGTTTTGCTGCAATGGGATCCCAGATTCATATCCGTCCCAAAATCAGAGAAAAAAATCGATAATTTTGTATTTTTCATACCATAACTTTTCTGCGAATGCTTTACTTTTTTTTTTTTTCATTCAGAGTTTTAAGTTGGTTTTTGATGGAGGGGTTTAACTAACGTCAACTTACCATCCTAAATTAGAATTAGATAGTAACCTTTTTTTTTGGGGGGGGGGGGGGAGATTGATTTTGATGCCTTTTCATACATTTATTTTTGATATATTTAGAATAAAAATATCACATTGCTGAAATATATAAATGTTGCTACCGTAAATTGTTGCAAACCAGAATAAAAGATAGGATATTTCAAAGCATAAATATGAAAATAATTTAATTAATCATTATAATTAATCATTTACTTTTTTATTTCCTTGCGTATGCTGTTTCAATAAATTTAGCTTTATATTTCTTACACATATCAAAGTTATATAAATTTAAAGATTGGATTTCGCCTTAATTCATTACATTAGGTATACAACTTTTATAAGTAAACAGAGCAGGGGTGGCCGACCTTGAAAATTATTCCGGCCCGTGATATTTACTATACTTTTACGAAATAAATTTATTTTATAATGGAAATAAAACAAATATTTCTCAATTGATACACTATTTCTGTAAAATAAAAAACAAAAAATCAGTGCAAATTCAACTTAATCATTTTATTCTAAGAAAAAAAGAAAATTGTAATGTAATTGATTATTAAATAAATGCTATTAACAAAAATTACGTCGAAAATTTTATGAAAAATATTTTGAAATGTTCTCTATTAGAATCATCTTCCTAATATTGGTAATTCAATTAAATGAAACTGAAAACAAAGAAATTCATGGCAGCATTCATACAGTCTTTGCTTTAGTAGAACTAAAGAGTTATGCCAAATTTCTTAATTAATTCATCCTAAATATAGATTTTTAATATATTTGATTAACATATAAACGTTGTTAGCTGAAGTATGTTGAAAATTTCCTGGAAAAAGTTTTTGCTTAAGCTTTTCCCATCATAGCTAATGAACTTTTGTAAATCAATTAAACGAAAATAGGCAGCAAAGAAATCCGAAAGCAGTGTCGCCGACGCCATCGTTCTTTGCATAGAATTCATAACTGTCATCCACAAAGGACTCCACTTACCTTGGGCAATTAGAAATAAATATTTATTTTAATTCGCCAAATCTTTAATTAAAGCCATATCATCTTAAAATAGACGGTACACTGACATACACGAATGGGTACACGGTATTTAGGCACAGCTAATTAGAGAAAGTAGGACTCCAGGGATTACGGCCTCCACTTGCGTCAGTAACTCCAGATGTTCTTCTGGGACCTTTTAATTAAAACGGGGAATCGCGTACGTTTTATTTGCTGAAGGTTAACTGAAATAAAATTATTTATATTTGATCCGTTAAGTGGAAGTTTTGATTTCTTTCTCGGAAGGCAACTTTTAAGATTTATGTGATTGAATAAGTCTGATAAATTCATTAACGAAGGAATTCTAATGGCAACGAAACTGCAAAGGTAAAGACGCGGTGAAGATTGTTTTTTTAAAACCTTTGTGACTCTTTCCTCAGGAGTGATTTTGAGGTCGTATTGATGGAGTTTACGTAGACACTTGGGATTATATTTAAAAAAAAAATTAAGTTAAGTGCGTTTGTTATTAATTAATGTAAGTATTATAGATTGTTTAAATTTAAAAAAAATATATATTATAGATATTTTAATTTTTAAATACAATTGTAATTAATATATTTAATTATTTTTTATACTATCAACGTTTTTATAATGAATTTTTTTTATTCTATTGTGAATTATATGTATCTAGGGATGGACACTGAAGTCGATAGAGAAGAAACATAGAGCCTGTATAATAGATGTTCCAAGATGACCGGGCATCATGAATTTGCAGAATATAATTTAATCATTCTGCGAAATTGATAACTGTAAACTCATAAATAAAGCAACGATGTCCTATATTCGCAAAAATATTTATTTAAAATCAAAGTTAATTTTTCTCATCATTTCGACAGTTTAATTTTTCAATACAGGGACGCACGCATAATGTATTTTTTCAATACATTGCTTTTCACCACTTTGGCCATGATAAAATGAATATATTTTGTAAAAGTGGGAAAAATCTCACATTCCGGAAAAATATACAAGGCAGGCCCCGGCCCTACAAATTGGACGAAACAAGCATGGCTTATTTGTTTACTTGAATCCGAAATACGAATAAACGATATTAAACTATAAATATGAAGTACAAACAGGAAATAAACGATTCAATCGTAAACTATGTAGCTATCCGATACAATTATTTCCCGCCTTACCGAAACATAACAAACGGCATAAAAATAAGCTATTATTTCCTTATGCTGATGGTAAACTAACAGGAGGTCCTTTCATATTTGAATCATTACACTTCTGGAACAAATGGTGAAAATGGAAGAAAAGATAAATTTAAAAAAAGATTTAAGACAACCAAAAAAGGAATGTCTTTTTCAGAAAAGGATCTGAAAATTTCTTTAGAATGAAATCTTTCGTAGACCCAACGGCATGAAAGTCCCAGGAATATAAAACGTTTTCAACCAGTCAATAATATGCTTGTTACTGGATATGTTTGCTTTCAATTCGAACTTTCTTTCCTTCTGAATTTGTTCGAACATAGAACATTTTTTTTTTTTTTTTTAAATCTAAAAAATGAATCTATCAAAAACCGTGGAGATAAACATCCAATCTGAAATCCGTTATAAAACTCTATTTGAAACATTAAGGTGTTTTTCTTGTTTTCTCTTCAAACTTTGTTTTTCCCTTACCTAGCATGGTTTTGTTGCAATGGAATCCAAGTTTCATGTCCTTCTCAAAATCAAAGACAAAAAAATAGATAATTTTCTATTTCTCATACAATAACTTTTCTTTAATGTTTTACGTTTTGTTTTTTATTCAGAAATTGCTTTTAAGTTGGTTTTTGATAGAAGGCTTAACCTTACATTCTAAATTAGGATTAAATAGCAGATTTTTTTTCAGGCGGGTGGGGGGTAAAGAATAAGATTGATAAGAATTTTGATGCCTTTTCCTCCATTTATTTTCGATATATTTAGAATAAAAATATCACATTGCTGAAAAATATATATATTTCTTCCGGTTGTTACCTTACATGGATGCAAACCATAATAAAAGTTACGATATTTAAAAGCATAAATCTGAATATAATTCACATCATTTACTTTTTCTTATTGCGCATGTTGTTGTAATAAATTTCGCTTTATATTTCTCACATATAACAAAATTATATATATTTGAAGATTGGGTCACGCCTTAATTCATTACATTAGATATACAACTTTTATAAGCATATAGAGTAGGGGGGGCCAACATTGAACATTATTCGATCTATAATATATATCATACTTTTACAAAATATATTTATTGTATAATGGCCAAAGTTGGATAAACCAATGTATTAAAACAGTACATTATGTGATCATCCCTATATTCCAAAATGAATTGTCGAAATGATGAGTAAAAATTAAATTTGATTTTAAAATAATACTCTTGCGAAATTATGACAGATATTGCCTGTTTTATTTATGAGTTTACATTAATGAGCTGATTGTTGCTAGCAGAGCAAACCGGGTCTCTTAGATTCAAAAGAAAGTTTCTTTTTGGTTTCTTTTAAAATATTTTTTTTTTTAATGATTTCCACTTTTTATTTCATTTATATTTAGATATTTTTCTGTAATTCATTTTGAGTGTTACATATTTCTTTACAACGTGCGTTCAGTATCATTATTATTATATTATCTATGTTGTTGTTGTCGTGTCCCTCACGGAAGGAGGGGAGAGGGGTGCTGCTTCTGTTCTGATGGAGCACCCGTAGGTAGAAGTCTGATTTCTGCTCCGTAACTCTCTTACAGTCATAAGAGTCCGGGACCTACGGCTTAAAGTGGATTCCGAACAACTACAAACATCCATGGCACCGCCGGGATTCGAACCCGAAACCTGTGGCACCGAGCGCCAGAGCGCTAGACACTCGGCCATTCAGGTCCCAAATTTGTGAATGCCAACGGCACGCGGTGTTCCCAGGTGGTCACCCACCCAAGTACTGACCGCGCCCAATGATGCTTGACTTTGGTGATCCAACGAGATTCAGCATGGTATGGCCGTTGGCTTTATATTATCTATGATTATATGTAATAATAATGGTAAACACAATAATAATAACTCATTATTTTTCAATTTTTCACTCCAAAAAATGTCTATAGTGGGTTTAAATCTTTTTATATGCGGAACGCGGAGTTAGGATGCCTTTCCAAAGTGGCCCACAAGATCATTTGGGTAGACACCCCTGAATTAGTTTTTTACATTAAATGAATTTCTTTAAATGAATCATGGATATACAAAAGGGGCTATATAAATTTCAATAAAATAAAAATAAATAAAGTTAACGTTCATTAGATCCAAAAGCAAGTATTCTAAAAATTATTTTTAATTAATACATTTTTCGACACAAGCACAATTATTGACAATCAACATTTTTTTAGTTACATCAGAAAACTTCACATTTCTGAAAATAGTTTGTAATTTAAAAGCGACATTATTAGAGATTTGTTGAAAGGAATTAATTATTTATAAAATTTTTCTATGAAAACATTACAAATGTTTCTCAATTAATAGACTATTTACTTTAAAACAATAAAAAAAAATCAGTGCAAATTACATTAAATATTTTATTATTAGAAAAAAAATAAAATTGTAATATAATTGTTTATTAAAAAGTCTTATTAACAAAAAATATGCCAAAAATTTAATGGAAAATGCTTTTAAAAGATCTCAATTACAGTCATCTTTCTAATATTTACAATTCAATTAAATGAAGCTTAAAGCAATGAAATACACGGCAGTTTTCTTTCAATTCCGTCACTGTTTACTTTAGTACAATTAAAACAGTTCTGAAAAATTTCTTAATTACTTCATTCTTAATATTAAATTTTAATATAATTGATTAACATATAAACGTTATTAGCTAAAGTTTGTCGCAAATTTCCCGAAAAAGGTTTTGCTTAAGTTTTTATCATTATAGCTAATCAACTTTTGTAAATCAATTAAATGAAAATAAAAGCAAAGAAATGCGAAGCAGTGTTATCGATGCCACCGTTCTTTGCATAGCATTCATAATTGTCCTCCACAAAGGTCTCCAATTACCTTGGGCAATTAGAAATAAATATTTATTTTAATTCGCCAAAGCTTTAATTAAAGCCATATCATCTTAAAAAGAGTCGGTACACTGACATACACGAATAGGTACACGGTATTTAGGCACAGCTAATTAGTGAGAGTAGGACTCCAGGGATTACGGCCTCCACTTGCGTCAGCGACTCCAGATGTTCTTCTGGGATTGTTTAATTAAAACGGGGAATCGCGTACGTTTCATTTGCTGAAGGTTAACTGAAATAAAATTATTTATATTTGATCCGTTAAGTGGAAGTTTTGATTTCTTTCTCGGAAGGCAACTTTTAAGATTTCTGTGATTGGATAAGTCGCATAAATTCACTAACGAAAGAATTCTAATGGCAACGAAACTGCAAAAGTAAAGAAGCGGTGAAGATTGTTTTTCAAAAATATTTACGATTCTTTCCTTGGGATTAATTTTGAGGTCGTATTAATGGAGTTTACGTAGACACACGGGAATATATTTCAAGAAAATACTAAAATGCGTATGTTTGTTATTAGTTAATGTGAGCATTATACTTGTAGATTGTAGAGTTATTGACTAGTAGATTTTTAAAACAAAACAAATAATGTTGATTTATTAGAGATATTTTAATTTTTAAACACAATTGTTATTCCCATAGTTAATTATTTGTTATAATATTACAGTTTGTAGAATTAATCCTTTCTTTTATTCAATTTTATGTACTTTTTTTCTTTCTAATACAGCTGCCAAATAGTTTTCCATAAGGAATTCAATCTCTGAAGAGCAATTTGCTGAGAACTTTCCCAAATACAAAGAATTTTCTGTAAGAGGAATGGTTACTATATATCTTCCCAACTCATATCTCTTGTAATGTTTCTGAAAATATTATTCACAAATAAATGCTTCGCTATTCTTTATTGCATAGGATTACACTGCTTCGAGTTCCTTAAAGTTTCCTCGTTGTACAATCAAAGTCACTTGTGGATAGTCCACAACGATCCGTTATTTACGTTAGCCGCAGCTCCGCAGCCATGCTGCACCTAGACACCACGAAGCCGAACACACTATTTTGAAAAATGATTCGAATTTTTCATCCTTAACTGACCTGGCTTAAGTAAATAATAAAATACTTCTGCTGCCAAAAGCATTTGAATGCGCTCAGGAACAATAAATTTTTATCAGCCAAATTAAATATTACATAAATCATCTTCGTTTATTTCGATTTTGTTTGATGGAATTAAATCTTCTGAGATCTTTGAAACTACTATAAAATCCAATTCACGAGTGAATCTTCTTTCTTTATTGCTACTAGATGAAGCAACCCTTGATTTAATAATAAATCGAGAATTGTTCAAACCCGAAACAACTATGTTTATTTTCTCTTTCTTCAAACACAGTCTGTCTACATATTTTTAGTCAAAACACAAAATGTGCGAATCCAGCAAGGATTTGATTGAAAATAAATCTCTTGTCGCATTAGAAATGGAGCAGATGGCTGTGCTCAATAAAACGTTCTTCTTTCTACAATTATTCTTTTTAAAACCAAACACATTTCGCGTGCATTTCTTAAACAACCCATTTTGTACTTTGCGAAAGATTCAAAATAATGCAGGAAAGCTCGAAGAACGTCTTAAAAATGTAAAAGGAAATAAATGGGGCTTCACTAAAATAACCCCAATTTAAATTATAAATATTTATTTCTGAACAAATAATTAAACTATTTCATCAATAAATATCTCAACGTACTATCTCTAATGAATTACAATAATCTCGAAATATTCTATAAGATAAAATATTATCTACAAAATATCTTTAGTAATTCTCTCTTTAAAATATCTCTAATTAAGTCTCTTAATAATATTTTTTTTTAATTTTATCAAATGTCTATCCCAGGGGTGGCCAATCCAAATGACTTTGAGGGCCACTTGAAAATGCATCCTAACTCCGCGGGCCGCACATAAAATTATAAATCCCATATTACATTTAGATCCCCTGTAGACATTTATTTGGAGTAAAAAATTATTAGCATAATGAGTTATAGTTGCTGTTATTCTTACATGTACACAAAGCGTCCGTTATGCTTCAGCGTGTTTTGTGTTGGGTCAATTTTATTTTCGAAATACACGATTTGCAGGTATAAGTTTAAACAAAAGCTCTAACAACTTTTTGTGCCCGATTTCTCAAAGTGAAAAATAATTCTTCTGTGACGTAAGTGTCATAAAAATCTATTTTTGATTCAGATCTTTCAAAAATGTGTTTTAATTCAATACTGCATTGTAAGTCGACCAGTTCCAAAAAATTCTGAAGCCGACTCGATTTCAACCTGTAAGGGAGATGAATATATTTCACAAATTTTAATTAACTCTATTTAGGCTAACTAATTAATTTTAATATTTGTCTAACTCTAAATTAGACAACTCATTTCGACAGTTAATTTTTGAATATATGGATGCACACATAATGTATTTATTTAATACATTGCTTTTGTCTAATTTGGATATTATCAAATAAAAATATTTTGTGAAAATGTTATAAATTTCAAGGGCTTTAAAATAAATTCTTATAACAAGTTATTCATTTAAAAAACCGCATTTCTTAAGCCACCCATTTAGTACTTTGCGAAAGATTCAAATATTTCAAAAAAGGCTAACATCTTTTTTCATTCACCATAGGTAATAGATGTAAATTCAAATTCTTGAATAGAAAATAATTCCCCCTATCTATTGTAGAAAGCGAGCTACAATTGCCATAATAATAATAACTAGTGCAAAGATTTGCAGCAGCGCAAATAGAAAGTTATTTGTAACTTTCCCTTCTGGAACAGAGTTTAATTTATTTGGTGGTGGTTTTTGTACTCTTTGTTCGGAAAACGAAGTAAAGAATTTAGGATAGCATCCGTCGAAGGACTATCATCATTCCACAGACTAGATGGAAAAAACTAAACTAGGATTCGAAATTAGAGCATCAACCGTAAAAACCAGAATCAGTTTTATTCTTATTTTTTCAATTTCTTTCTTTCCAAAAAGGAAATCGTACGAAGGGCGGATGGTCGTTCACCGAACCGGAAGACCCAGAAACAAGATTTTTCTCCTAGGCAAAGATGGAGTATTTTATTTCACTATAGATGTTTTTTCATTTTCCAATTCAACTCTATTGTTGGCTGAGATATTAGTTGACAAAGAGCAAAAATATGATACTAGTGAGCCCAAAAAGTAAGACCAATTATTTTTTCTCAAAAGCTCTTTATTTATTCTTCAAAATATATTTTATCGCCTTCAAAGTAATCGCCTCCGGACACAATGCACTTATTATTACTTTTTTTCCAATTCTCAATGCACGCTAAAAAGTCATCGGCAGGGATGGCCTTTCCAGCGTTCGGCGATTCACGTTGAATCTCTTCAATCGACTCAAAACGGTGTCCCGATAGTGGTCTTCTGAGTTTAGGGAATAGCCAGAAGTCGCACGGGGTGAATACGGTATTTGTGAAACGATATGAGTTTCATGTTCGGCGAAAGAGTCACGAAGAATCAATGCCGTGTGAGCTGGCGCATTCAGTGTTTTCGGTACCTATCGAGATTTGACGCATCTGAGGCCCAAAATGGAATTGACCGATCCTTTTGAAATTCTAACATCATCAGCAAGGTCTTTTAATTGCAAATCGACGGTTTGCAAGTACCGAATATTTAATGTTTTGGACGTGAGCTTCGTCGGTTGAGGTTGAAGGTCGCCAGAGCACTATTCGTCTACAACGCGTTCTCTGCCTTCTTTGAACTGTTTATACCACTTGCAAACATTTCTTTCCGGTATAGGATTGCTCACCGAATGCCTTCTGCAACATTCTATACGCTCCCGCCAACAAAATTGAATGCAAATTCTTTGCTAAAAGGGCCTGAATGACCGAGTAGCTAGCGCTCTGGTGCGCTGAGGCAATGTTACTCCGCGTCCATGGCTTATCTTCAAGTTACACGCTCCCCCTGGGTAATGCAAAGTGAGTAACATCTGGGCAGCGCTTGCCTTAAGGCATCCAAGACCAAGCTGTGTAAGTGTTTGCCAGCTGCATTAGAACAAAAAAAAAAGTTATCTGCTAAATTAATTCCGGTATTTCAAAAATCGCTGGAATCAGTTTTAGCGTGTCACAAAGCCAAACATAAGTCAAACACTATTAAATATTTTGACTTTAAATTTCACACAGATTTCAAGGACAGTACCAGCAACCCAAAAAAAGAAAACGAAATTGAAATACCATAAGCCCCGGGAATTTTAAATTGAAAATGGGTCTTATTTTTTCGACACAGTAGTATTACGGCAACAACTTTAACTCATTTGATGATTTGAAACTGATTTGCGGTTGAAATTCTTTCTTTCAAACGTTCCTTAATGAATCAGGGATTTTGTGCCTTTTTTTCTGCTTTCCAAAAAATGGTTCATTTCTTAATCTTTATAATGCTAAAAAAATAAATAAATATTCGAAATTTAACGACTGAAAACTGTGCTATGAAAGTGTCCACTAACTGTTGCATCTTCAGCATCCAAAAGTGAAAAAGTAAATAAATAAAAGTCGACTCAAACTCTCACATTCATAGTCTTTGCTTAGCAGACCCCACCAATCGGATTTAGGGTCAATGGCGCCCTAGGTCCAAGTTCATTTGACGCCCTTATATATAAATACGCCCCTCTTAAACCACGTTAAGCCGTAGGTCCCATTCTCATATGACCATAGAGCATCACGCAACCCAATCAGAATTTTAACCTATATCATTTCCAAACTGTAAAGGGGTAACTCAGCTCTAGGTACAGTGATGTGGTGTGGTGTAGTTGATGAAGTTAATAGCTATAGGTAAAATTACTTTTTATTTCACGATCTATATTTATTATTAAAATAATAGTTATTTTAAATTTTCCATTAATTTCAGAATTGGTTAAATATTTTATAAATTTCTTGAAAAATAAATGTATAAATAATGAAACATGCAATATTTGAATTATATGCAATAAACGAGTTTGTTAACACACAAGAAAGTTTTAGCTCATATAAAACTTATCTCTAAAAGCTTTTTAATAATTTAAAGCTTGCTATAAAGTTTAAGGAGATAGCCTCAATACTAAATTAAAAATAAACATAATATTATATCGCAGACATTTTGAGGCGAAATTTTATCTCACCTTGTGAAATATAGTGATGCGTGCTTACGTCATATAAGGCTGAATTCAGTTCAGTTCGTGCGATAAATCCTAAAGTTTTTCCCTAAAGTTAAAAACGCTTGAAACGGATAAATCTATTCGGAAAATGCCAAAAATCTTAACAAGAAAGAGTTTTATCTTTGTGAAAAGAAGAGAAAAAATAAATGACTCACCGGAATGTTAACCCCCTGTTTTCTATCAAAATCCCAGCATTCTATAAATTTCTTATATATATAAAAAAAATCCAACTATTTCTTTCCGCTGTGAAAATGAAGATAACGGACAACGCTATCTGGGATAGAAAAAAATTATGCTTGTGTTGCTCAAATTTTTATTCTGAACTACTTTTTTTTTTCTGAATTTCTTCTTTTTACGTACATTTTTGTTATTTTATACTTGCAAATTTTTAAAATATTATTTAATGATTTATTGGCCACATATGTTTTAATCTTATAGATATTAAATTTATAGCTCATTAAGTAACATACAGGGTGATTATAATTAAAGTCCCTCTTCCAAAATGATGTGAAAAAAAAACCACTCGTCACAATCGAAATTGAACTCAAGATACACTCATGTCCATAAATTAAGGATAATGAAGTTCAGCCAAAGAAAGAGACAGAAGCAAAACAAATTTGACTTATTTGTAAAGTCTATTTATTAAGCAAAAGGTAAAGAGCAAAAAAGATGCTATATGTTTGACATAATTAATAAAAATTCCGATTTTTACTCCCTGGAGCAAATTTCCAAAAAGAACCTATTTACAAAAAACAGTATAACATGGTTAGTATGATGGTTAATACGGAGTATGTCTCCCGGACGATGCAATACAGGCCTTACATCGCCTAGTCATGCTGAGTAAAAATTATCAATCTGATCTTGGGGAATATTACACCACTTATCAAGCAATGCCCTCTGAAGTTACGGTTGACAGGTGTGAGGGGGTTGACGGGCAGCAATTCGTCGGCCAAGCATATCCCACACATGCTCTATTTGATTCAAGTCCGGTGAGTAAGCTGGCCAATCCATAGGGTGATATCCTCCAATTGAAGGCCTTCGTCTACAATGTCTGCACGGTGAGGACGGGCGTTGTCATCCATAAACAGAAATTCAGCACTTATGGCGCCCCGAAACAAACGTACATATTGTTCCAGGATGGCATCCCGATAGATGAGGCCTGTCATCGTTACACTCTGAACATGCAGGTCACTTCTGGAACCAAGAATAATTCCTCCCCAAACGAACCATCCTGTACCACCGTAACGGTGTCGTTCAGTGGTGTTCTCTTGGTGGTAACGGGTACCTGGCGCTCTCCATATGAAAGTCCGGCGAGAATCAGACTGCAAACTAAACCTGGACTCGTCGGAAAACATCACACAAGACCACTGTTGCGGTGTCCACAATGCATGCTCTCTACTCCAGGTTAATCGCAGGCGACAGTGAGTTGCGGTAAGTGGAACACATCTGACAGGCCTACGAGCATACAGACCAATGTGCCCTAAGCGTCTGTACACGGTCTGCCTTGAAACTGTCGTACCGGTAGATGAAGAGATCTGACGAGACAGGTCTGATGCTGTGCTCCGTCTGTTTCTTTTGGCAGTAACTGCTAAGTGTCCGGTGCTCATTCGACGTTGTAACTCGGGGGCGATCTGTGCTGTAACATCTACTCACATTACCATCATCTTGGAATCGTTGCCAAAGCCTGGAGATGACACTCTGGGCGATTCCAAGTTCCTCGGATACTTCCAGCTGGGTACGTCCACATTCCAGTCCTCCGATAATTCTACCACGTAAAAAAATCATCCAAATGCTTCCTTTGTGCCATAACTATGCGGTTATTGCACTGAAAGGCTTTTAAAGCGCTTGTGAACAATGTTACTTCTTTGCCACCATTCCTTATATACCCCTCTCTTACACTCTCGTCATTGTGACGTACTATCCGCGCCATCTGGTGGTTTCCTGTAATTTGCATATTCTTCTTCAAGATGTGTGTGATAATTCTACAGGTGAAATTTTTATTTTAGAGTTCAATTTCTATGTGATTCTGAATTATCCTTAATTTATGGACATGAGTGTACTTGAAGAAGGTTGAAACGGTACGGCATCTAAAAATAGTTCCAAAGTGTACTAATAGATATCGCTGTAAGCGGCATAAAGAAAGTGAATGCGGCTGCCAGTGATATTTTGAATCGAAATGACAACTTACTTGGCATGAGTTGCTCATTAAATCAACTGTAGTGTTCAATGTGTTTGATCATTTCGTATTTCGACGGAAAATATGACTTCCAAGTCCTACAACAGTGTGGTGTGATGTGGTGTAGTAGTAGTAGTTGTCGGGGCCTGATGGCTGAGTGGCTATCTTTCTGCTGCAGAGCATCACATGTTCTAATCCCTGTGGTACCATGGATGTTTGTTGTAGAATCCCCTTTAAGCCATAGATCCCAGTCTCATATGACCTTAGAGCATCACAAGACCCAATAAGACTTCTGACCCACATCATTCCCAAACTGTAAAGGCGCAACTCAGCTCTAGGCACAGTGATGTGGTGTAGTGCCGTTGTTGAAGTTAATGATTTTAGGTAAAACCCTTTATTTTACGATCTATATTTATTATTAAAATACTAGTTCTATTAATTTCTGAATTGGTTAAATATTTTATAAATTT
>BPLQ01015119.1:273554-291575 GCA_021605075.1 Caerostris darwini | reverse complement strand
TTATGATATGTTAAAAATACTCAAATACATTAAAAATAATAATAATAAGGGGTGTGATGGCCATGAGTCTGGTGCTCGGTACCACAGGATTCATGTTCGAGTCTCAGCGTTGCCATGGATGTTTATAATGGTTCGGAATCCACTTGCGGTCTAATAGGATAAGTAGAGGGGTAGTGTTACTTGCGTCCGTAGCCTATCTTCAAGCTGCACGTGCCTCCTGGGAAATGCTAAATGCTAACAACGGTGCGCACCCCTTACTTATGGAATAAAAATTAACTGTCTCTGTATTGTCAGCTGCATTAGAGCAACGGCAACATAAAAAAGAATTATAAATAAGTAAATATTGGTTTTATTTATTTATTTCCTTTATTTGTTTTGTAATTTTTAGGTTGTTGTTTTTTATCACAAACAGTTGTTTCTATCACAAACATAATTAAAAAATTAATAAATAATTTCTTTAAAATAATTTGTTGGAAATTATTATATATATATATATATATTAATTATTAAATTCAATAGAAAAAATATTATAGCAAATTAAATATATTATAGCAAATGAATATTTAACCTTGTGATAAGGTAAGATAATAAAGAAAATAATAATATAATTTAACTAATAATAATTAATTATAATATTAAAAATATTTAATTTAAAAAATGGAATAGTATTGCAAGACATATTATTTTAAAAAATTTATAGATTATTCAACAGAAAAAAAAATTTAGGTAATGATACACTTGTCATAAAAAACAAACTAAGAAGGACCAAAGTTTATAAATTCTGTACAAAACTGGACTTGAAGGCATATGTCAAATATACATTGTTATTATAATAAAAGTCCCACTTTTAAAATGCTGTAAAAAAGAAACCACTTATCACAATGAGTTCAAATTTGAACTGAAGATACTTGAAGAAGAGAGAAACGGTATGTCATCAAAAACGTTCCGAAGTGTATTCATAGATGGTGCTGTGCGGTGCACAAAGAAAGTCAATTCACTGCCAGTGATGTTTTGAATCAAAATGACAACGTATTTAGCATGAGTTGCCCATTAAACCAACTGTAGTGTTCAATGCGCTTGATTGTTTCGGTTTTTTGACGAAAAAAGGACTTTTCAACAGTTGTGACAGTGTTAGTGGAAAGCCCTTCCACCACGGCAAGGTCATACCAAAATTGAATTTAAAAAATAGATGGATCCCTTTTTGGAACTTTTTTTGATGACATACCGTTTCTGCCTTTTTCAAGTATATTCAGTTCAAATTTGAACTCATTGTGACGAATGGTTCTTTTTTAACAACATTTTAAATGTGGGACTTTAATTATAATCACCCTGTATAAAGCCTACATTTTTGAAATTCACCATTGCAGGCATCTCCCCTTCTATAACATGAAAAGTAAAATTCTTTCATAAATTAAAATAAAAGCAGCAGTTTGAAGATGAAATCACACATAAAGGCATAAACACAAATCAATTAATATTAAAAATATTAAATATTTTACTACTGAATGAACCTCAACAAAAAAAAGTTGATTTAAAATTTCATTTAGCCCTGTAATCGCATTCTTTTCTGCGATTTAATCGAATATCGCGTTTTATAGCCCACAAGATTTTATTAGTCATCAAGTCTTGAAAGTGCAACAAAAAGTATGACAAGATCAGATACATAGTGTTATCAGAGGAACAATGTAGTTACAGCTTTTATTTCTCTGGTTGAAGAATTTTATGTTTGGAAGGGTTGACAGTATTTATGACTAGAACAAAGAAACCAATTTCAAAGTTCCCTTGTTAAAAGGAGTGGCAATTTCTTTTCGAGACCATTAATAAATCCACTGCAT
This sequence comes from Caerostris darwini, assembly GCA_021605075.1. NCBI lineage: Eukaryota > Metazoa > Arthropoda > Arachnida > Araneae > Araneidae > Caerostris > Caerostris darwini. The sequence continues at coordinate 289,740 of BPLQ01015119.1, read as the reverse complement.
AGCGTATTACATACATAAATCCATTACTAAGACATTTTTGGGAAGACCCAGAAACCTTTTGCAAATCAAAGTTAAAGAAAGTTTTCATGAATTTTTCGTATGTACAAACTGCATGTTCTTGTAGAAAAGAAATATCATTTTTTTTTCTTTCTAATGCAGCTGGCAAACACAGACAGTTGGTCTTGGATGCCTTAAGGCGAGCGCTGCACAGACGTACTCACTTCGCTTTACCCAGGGGGCGCGTGTAACTTGAAGATAAGCCACGGACGCGGAATAACAATGCCCCCGCAACGCTCTACGATCCTGTTAGGACCGGGACCTACCTTTTAAAGTGGATTCCGAACCACTACAAACAACCATGGCACCGCCGGGACTCGAACCCGAAACCTGTGGTACCGAGCGCCAGAGCGCTAGCCACTCGGCCGTTCAGGCCCAAAAGAAATATCATTAAGTGTAAAATTCATTTTTCTGTATTATTCGTATTTTTAAATGCTTCCGTCCCTTGCTAAACAGTTTCAAAATATTATGAGATATTACAGCTCTAAATCGTAATATTCAGTTTATTAATATATATTTACATATATATTGCGTATAGTAAAAGACACTGTAATTAATTCTACTCTTTATAATAGCATCTTTAAATGTATATATAATAAATTTTAATTAAATTAATATTTTTACAAAACTACATGTTTTCTTATTGTAAAAGCCAAATGTAACTTTATGTAATAAATTAAAAGAATTATAACAAAAATCACTCAGTTAACCAAAATAAATTTCTATAAAATGATATCGTTAAAGGAAAAAAAAAATTACTCTTGAATGTCGATACGAAACTTAAATATGCCCTGAAATGTATCCCATTGTATTCATTTTTTTATTACATATGCAGTTTCTTTTTATTTCGAAAATATTTTTATCAACAATATCACCCACAAAAATTACACTTTTTTATTATTATCTAAAAATCTAAACACTAAGTAAAAATAATGAAAACAGTAATAAACATTTTCTTTTAAAATCACAATCCCTTTTTTTTAATATTTTATTTTATATTAATAAAGGTTAATTAATTATGCTTTGTTAAAATAATAAAAATAATTTTAAACACCTGATACCCCATTTTTTTATAATAAACTCTTAATTAAAAAAAAATATATTTTTTTCATAATACAACTTATATTTTTAATAATTGAAAGAATTATAGCAAAAATCATTCAGTTAACCAAACTAAATTTGTATCAAATAATTTATTTTAAAATGTCTTTAAAGGAAAAATAAAACCCTTCTCTTAAATGTTGATACAAAACTTAAATCTATCCTGCTACATTCATTTTTTATTATATGTGTAGGTTTCTTTTTATTTAGAAAATATATTTATCAAAAACAGCATCCTCAAAAATTGCATTTTTATTACTATCTAAAAATCTAAACTCAAATAAAAATTATGAAAACAGTAACAAACATTTTCTTTTAAAATCATCCTGCACAGCGGCTTTTTTTAGATATGATTTTATACGAATAAAGGTTAATTAATTATGTCACATTATATTAATAAAAATAATTTTAAACACTAATTTAATGCAAACGCAACAGACTTATGTCTTCGCAAAAATAATTTCAGAACACTATAGCAGGAAAGAATACCAGACGAATGCGCCATTTTTTTCTCTGCTTATTACTAAGCTGCAAAAATGAAGCTCAGAATGGGAAGACAAAGCAAAGCGTCGAAAAGAACTTTTTTTTTTCTTTTCCGGCAATTTGATTCCCAAGACAGATAAGCAGCGAACAGTAAGGTTTGCAGTTTGTAGATAAACAACTCAATATTTGATGAGGAGTGCTTGTTTATTGGGTTCTTTCCGTGTTTTAACGTGGCGAAGAATCAAAAGGTCGGTATAGAGTTACCGTTTTATTTTCAATTCATAGCTACTTGACACTTCATTCATTGTCTTTAAAATTGTTTTTCAGTGTGGATTCTTATTCTACGAAAGGTAAAAGCTTTTCAACTTTTGAATTAAAAATATTTTTTAAAAAACGTAATATCACCTGTTTCAAATATTTGAAACAAATTGACATGTATTTTTTAATTGGTATAAATATTTTTTTTAATGAATTCAACTTCAACATCATTAGTTTTTTACAATGGTGTGCACATTTAAGACTCTTTAGATTTTACAGGGAAGGCCAGCCCGCGGCCCGTGTTACGCATGTGGCCCACCTTAAACATTATTCCAGCCCGTGAGATTTATCAAACTTTTACAAAATATATTTATTTTATAATGGTCAAAGTGTGAAAAACAATGTATCAAAAAATACAATATTTGTGTATCCATATAGTATGCAGTTTCTTTTTATTTAGAAAACATTTTTATCAAAAACATTATCCTTAAAAAATAACATTCTTGTTTTTATTCAACTATCTAAACACAAAATAAGAATGATGAAAACAGTAATAAACATTTTCTTTTAAAATCATCATGCACAATGGCTTATTTTGAGATATAATTTTATATTAATAAAGGTTAATTAATTATGATATGTTAAATTAATAAGCATAATTTCTAAACACTTGATACCATTATTTTTTATAACAGAAAATTTTTCTGTTAGGAAAAAGGCTTAAGAATATAATGCAAAAGTAACAGACTTATGTTTTCGCAAAAAAAGAATTTCAGAAGACTATAGCAGGAGGGAAAAAAAGAAATACCAGAAGAATTGAGACATCTTTTCTCCTGCAATTGTGCTAAGCTGCAAAAATGAAGCTCAGAATGGGAAGGCAAAGCAAAGCGTCGTTCCTAAGCACATTGCATCGAAAAGAACGTTCTTTTTTCTTTTTCAGCAATTTGATTCCCAAGATAGATAACGAGCGAACGGTAAGGTGCGCAGTTTATAGATAAACAACTCAATATTTGATGAGATTTGTGCTTGTTTATTGGATTCTTTTCGTGTTTTAACGTGGCGAAGAATCAAAAGGTCGGCGTAGGGATACCGTAATATTTTCTATTCATAGCTACTTGAAACTTCGTTTGATGTCTTTAAAATTGTGGGGGGTTTTGTCGGAGTGGGATTCTTATTCTACTACGAAGGGTAAAAGTTTTCCTTCTATTCAATTAAAAATATTTTTTTTAAAACGTAATATTATCAGTTTCAATTGTTTGAAATAAGTTGATGTATGTTTTTTAATTGATAAAATTTTTTTTTTTAATTGAATTCACTTCAACATCATTTACTTTTTATATTGGCATGCAAAATTTAAGACTTGGGTAGCTTGGAAAGACTTGGAATTTGTAGAATTTGGAATACTTCATTCTTCAATTATGCCTGGAATTTTCCAACTTTGATATATTCTTTTGAGTATTGTATGTGATAACGTTTCTTGTAGAATTTGGGTTATTTCATTCTTCATTTGCGACGACATTTATCTTACTTTTGTATATTCTTTTAGAGATTCTTGAACAATTCATGCTTCATGAAGTACTTGGCCTATTCAACATTGCTATATTCATGTGGCAATTGAATTTGGCCATTCTTGTTAGTATTCCTATCCATTGCTTCATATATCTCGTGCATTATTAAACATTGGCAAATTCCTAAGTTTATTCATCCGTTCTCGAATTTCCCGCCTTATTGTTTGCTCATTTGCTTGGGAATGAAATAGTTGAAAAAGAAAAAAAGCTATTTTCTGCAGAACATTCTTTTCGATACAATATGCTTAAGAAAGGTTCTTTGTTTTGCTTCCCGTTCTTTACAATGTGCGTCTAGTATCATTATTGTTATTATATCTATGTTTACAAGTAAGAATAATAGTAAACACAAAAATAATAACTCATTATGTTACAATTTTTCACTCCAAAACATATCTATAATGGGTCTGAATCTAATGCGGGGATATATAATTTTATATGGGTTCCGCGGTGTTAGGATGCATTTCCAAAGTGGCCCGCAAGATCATTTGTGTTGGCCACCCCTGACCTAAACTTCTTCAGTTCAAATTTGAACTCATTGAGATCAGTGGTCCTTTTTTACAGCATTTTTAATGTGGAACTTTAATTATAATCGCCCTGAAGATATAAAGTACTAAATAAACCAATTATGGATTTTTTAAACGATTTCAATATGAAAAATTTGTAATTTTCAAAATAACTAATAACATTTTACTAAACTAAAAAAAATAAATTTAGAATATGCCTTACAGTGCTTACATAGAAACATAACAGGATATATTTTAAATAAAGAAAAAATTATTGTGTATAACATTTGATACAACTGCAATCTTTACAAAAGACAAAAAAAAATTCCTTTATTTTGCAGAAAAATCATAAGACGATGTAAAAGTCGAGAATTTTTAATTTCCTATTTTTTGAGGATTGTTTATTCTAATTACAGCGAACATATTACAACTCGTTTTTACATAAAATAAAATAAATTCCCCATTTTAGTAATCCCACTCTAGTATTTTTTTTTCTTAAATTTAAATAAATACTAGATGGTTTGGTTTGTTTGCCGCTCTACGGTCATCTTATGCACACGTTAGGCTAAACAGACCGGGACCTACAGTTTAAGGTGGATTCCGAATCACTACAAACACCCATGGCACCACCAGGATTCGAACCCGAAACCCGTGGTACCGAGCAGCAGAGATAAATACTACATGAGAGAAACATTATGAGACTCACGAAATCTTTTTAAATTACACGCATGCCACCTAAAAGACGAAAAAGAACTGTTTTTAAAATTGCTATTTCAAAAGACAATTATTCACAATTCCCCACACATGGCACATTAGCATTTCAAATTTTTAATTTATTTCTTTTTGCATGACAAATAAAGAAGTATTTTTTTTCCTCTCTAATATTTTTTTTTTACTTAGTTCTAAGATTTATATTTGTTTTTCTTCTTAGCACTGGTGTTGTGAAAATCATGATAAAACTTTCGTATGCTTTTAAAACTTTAATTGCATTGTGCATTACATGACTGTGAAATAATCACCTGTTTGCAAGGAACTAATGTTTTTCTCAAAAACAATATTTCTTTTATGACTCGGTATATAATAAAATGCCTAAATGGTTCTATTTATTGTGTTTAAAAATACTCTGATGTGCAAAACTTAAGCAACAACGTAAAAATTTAGCAGATAGCCATGAAATTGCAGAAAAAGAAGTCTGGAGATCAGTACAATGAACACGTAAGTCAGTAGAAACGTCATGCATATGCAAATAACAGGAACGAAACGTCGGAACCGACGTGAGCGTACGCAAAACGCGTGATGTCGGCGCGCGCAGCTCAACAGTAGAATAAAAGGAAGGACGGAGACGCAATTCAACATATTCTCTGCAAGCGCCAGTGAGTCAGTTCGTGAAATATGGCTACAAGAAATCCCCTGGACGACTTCACACGTGGAAAAATGATCGGAAAGTAGAGGAGGGGCGTACTGTCACCAGTGTAGCTGCAGAGATCGGAATCAACAAAAGTGTAGTTTCGCGCGCTTGGAAAGCGTTCCAAACCACAGGTACAGCTGTTAGAAAAGTTGGTGGTGGCCGCCCGAGGAAGACAACTGCAGGGGAGGACCGATATATCGTCCTGCAGGCGAAAAGAGGCCGACAGCAGTCAGCAAGCGCCATTACTCAGCAACTCTGTACAGCAACGGGGCGACAAGTGTCGCAGTTTACTGTGGCCAGACGCCTTCACAAAGTGGGCCTATTCTCCCGCCGTCCAGAATGCTGCCTCCCGTTGAAAGTTGGCCACCGACGCCTCCGTCTACAGTGGTGCACAGAGCACAAAAACTGGACAACTGATCAATGGAGACGCGTCCTCTTTACGGATTAAAGTCGGTTCTGTACCAGAAGCGATTCTGGAAGCGTTTTGATTTGGAGAGAGGTCGGGACCCGGGTTTATCCCAGTAACCTCAAGGAAAGACACCGTTATGGTGGCTGTGGAGTTCTTGTCTGGGGAGGCATTTTGCTGAACGGGCGAACTGAGCTCCACGTTTTCGACAGAGGGTCTGTAACCGGGGATCGCTATTGTGAGGAGGTACTCCTTTCCCATGTGCGTCTGTTCCAAGGTGCCATTGGCCCAAACTTCATTCTTATGGATGACAATGCACAGCCACAACGGGCTCTTGCTGTTGAGGAGCTACTGGAAAGTGAAGATATCACTCGAATGGATTGGCCAGCGTATTTCCCAGATTTAAATCCCATCGAACATGTGTGGGATGCTTTAGGGAGATGCATTGCAGCACGTTTACATCCTCCGGAGAACTCCCTACAACTCAAACAGATGCTGATTGAGGGATGGGCACTCCTACCGCAATAAATGTTGCACCAGCTGGTTCCGAGTATGCGGATACGACGACACTGCAATGGTTGCGAAGCACATCCCATATTAAGGAACATCTGCTTGTTGTTCTTCCTCTTGGATAGACAATCATAAATCACGATACTACGCGTTCAATAAAGCTTGTTTTTGTTTGATTCCATACTGTATGCATTGTATTCCTTTTTCAGGGCCGATGCTTTCGTCATCCTTTACGTACATAATACTCTCCCTCATTTCTGAATGTCATGTCTCTCAGATGGTATCTCGTGGAGTTATGGCAAAAAACCCACCTGTTGCTTAAGTTTTGCACGCCGGTAAAAGTAATTACTACAAATAATTTAATGATGTATTAAAAATGAAATATATTTTTAACTAGAAATGAGAGTTTTTAGAAAATATAATTTTTTATCTATGTAAACATGTCTTTTTTTTCTACTGCAGCTTTTCTACTTAGCTCGAAGATAAGCTAGACGATAAGTACTCATTATTGATTAACTGATCTTAGCAATGTTAGCATATCAAATTGGTTGGATGGGAAAAAATCGGTTAAAATCTTTTAGAAACATTTTTTTGATTCCATACCGTTTCGCTCTTCTTCAAGTATCTTCAGTTCAAATGTGAACTCATTGTGACGAGTGGTTCTTTTTTATAGCATTTTGAAAGTGGGACTTTAATTACAATTACCCTGTTATAATGCATTAAATATACCACTTATAAATATTTTAAAAGATTTCAATATAAAAAATTTTAATTTTCAAAATAACTTATAACATTTTACTAAACTTAAAAAATTGAATTTAGAATATTCCTTGCAATGTTTACATAGAAGCATAGCAGGGTATATTTTAAATTAAGAAAACTATATTCTGTATAACATTTGATACAACTGCAATCTTTTTAAAAGATTAAAAAAAAATCATTTATATTTCAGAAAAATCATTAGACGATGTAAAAAGTCGAGAAATTTTAGTATCCTATTTTTGGGGAAATTTTTACTCTAATTACAACCGACATATTACAACTCGTTTTCACATAAAATAAAATAAATTCCCCATTTCACTAATCCCACTCTAGCATAAACTCTTTATTTATTTAAATAAATACTAGATGAGAGAAACATTATGAGATTCACGAAATCTTTTTAAATTACACGCATGCCACATAAAAAATGAAAATGAACTGCTTCTTAAAATTGCTATTTCAAAAGACAATTATACAATTCCCACACATGGCACATTAGCATTTAAAATTTTAATTTATTTCTTTTTCCGTGAACCAATAAAAATTTTTTTTTCTTCTCTAATAATTTTTTGCATTTAGTTCTTGGATCTATATTTGTTTTTCTTGCTAGCACTGATGTTGTGAAAATCAAGATAAAACTTTCATATGCGTTTAAAACTTTAATTGCATTGTGTATTTACACGAGTGTGAAATAATCACCTGTTTGCAAGAAACAAATGTTTAAAAAAAAAAAAAATAATAATAACAAAAAAAAAACCCTATTTCTTTTATTACCGGTATTTTTGTTCTATATTATTCATTCATTGCTATTTCTTTAACTTTATTTTATTATCGCTATATAATAAAATGCCTAAAAACAAATAATACTTTATACTTCGTTACCTTTAAAAATAAGCACTTACTACGAATATGGCTGAATGGCCGAGTGGCTACCGCTCTGGCGCTCCTTACCACAGGTTTCTGGTTCGAGTCCCGGCGGTGCCATGGTTGTTTGTAGTGGTTCGGAATGCACTTTAAAAAGTAGGTCCCTGTCTAATAAGAGCGTTGCGGGGGCATTGTTACTCCGCGTCCGTGGCTTATCATCAAGTTACACGCGCCCCCTGGGTAATGCAAAGTGAGTACGTCTTTGCAGCACTTGCCTTAAGGCATCCAACACCAAGGTGTCTGTGTTTGCCAGCTGCATTAGAAATGACTACGAATAATTGAATGATGCATTAAAAAATGAAGGAAACTTTTAAAAAGACAGAAGAATTTTTAGAAAATATAATTTATTAACGCTGCAAACATGTTGATAAAGAAAGAATTTCAGATGGCTGTGTTTCAAAAAATCTTTAACTGAAATTTAAATCCTACTACCATTCAAATTATTATTTTATTAAGCATTTACTAGATGGCCGAGTGGCTAGCGCTCTTGCACTCGGTACGATAGGTTTTGGCTTCGACTCCCTGGGGTTCCATGCATGTTTGTAGTGGTTCGGAATCCACTTTAAATCGTTGACCCTGGAGTAAAATGATCGTAGAATGTTGCGATGGCAGTAGTGTTACTCGCGTTCATAGCCTATCTTCAAGCTACACGTACCCCTTATGTAGTGCTAAATGAGTAACAGAGCTGCAGCCCTTACTTACAGCATAAAGATTAACTGTCTCTGTACCGCTAGCTGCATTAGAACAACAGCATTTACTTAAGAGAAAGCATTTATTACTAACTAAGTGGCCTAGGCCATGTTAATGTGAGTGTTCTTAAAATTGCTGTAAACACACTGGAATAATTTTTATATATGAAGTACTGTCCTTACAAGTGTATAAACGTAACATTTTAGATATATCAATCGAAAACCTGAATACTTTATGCATATGAAATGGTAATTTTAAGAAAATTATATAAACAAGGAAAAAAAATTTAGGATATTTTTAAAAGTGTTGATCTTTCTTTTATTGATATTTGCCTGAAATTTCGAAACTGAATTGTCTAAATTGAAATATTTCTCTTCTGCAAATACTTTTCCATTTCTACTAATCTATTTTCAGAAAATTCAGCTGCATCAGATCATTTTTGCTTGATTTATAAGCGTATAATTTATAGGATTGGCAAGGATGAAGTTCGTAGTTAATAATATTACTACTGCTACTACACTACACAACACCACACCACTGTGGCTAGAGCTGAGTTACCCCTTTACAGTTTGGGAATGATGTGCGCGAGAAGAAGTCCGATTGGGCTTTGTGACGCTCTTGCACTCATATGAGACCGGGATCTACGGCTTAAAGTGGATTCCGAACCCCTACAAACATCCAAGGCACCCTCGGGACTCGAATCCGAAAACTGGGGTACCGAGCACCAGAGCGCTAGCCACTTGTCTATGAGGCTCCAGTCGATAATATTGCCAATTGTAACAGATTGTTATTTTATATTGGCTTAATATTTTACTACTCTGGTTTTGTTGTTGTTGGAAAATTACGCATCTCAACTGTTTATTTTCAGCTGTAAAAATATTCAAAACTTTTTTTTTTAAATTACTGTTATTGTTCTAATACATCTGGCAATACAGAGACAATTAATCTTTATGCCATAAGAAAGGGCTGCACCACTGCTACTCATTTAGCAGTATACAGGGGGCACGTATAGCTTGAAGATAGGCAACGGACGCGAGTAACACTATCCCCCACAACGCTCTACAATCCTATTAGACAGGGACCTACGGTTTAAAGTGGATTCCGAACCACTACAAACATCCATGGCACCGCCGGGACTCGAACCCTAAATATGGGATACTCTTCGTCAGAGCCTAGCCACTAGGCCATCATGCCCCTACTTTTTGTGAAGTTTTTTTTTTAAAACTTTAATACTAATTTAACCTACTTTGAGTACTTTAACTACTTTTTTTTACAATTAAACTTTTTTTTAAATTAACTTTATTGAAAATGGAACTGTCGGAAATTCACACTATTATAAAGTATTAATTCTTTTATGGAACTACATCACCGCCAATCCGGCGAAATTTTTTTTTGTATTTGGCTCTATTGTTGCTAAACAGCAGGCAGTATCAAATTGGTTCTCCAAATTTCCTACAAGTAACTTTGACCTTACAAATGAGCCACGGGGTCCCCCAAAATCAGAGACCAATATTGACGAACTAATAGTCATCGTTGGATCTGACCCTTCTCATAGTGCCTAGCAAATATTCGTTGAAGTTTAATTTTAGTAAACAAAAAATATTAACTCTTTTAGCTCAAGTCGGTAAAGTGGAAAAATTGGATAAGTGAATAAAAAACGAAAACCAAAGTGTTTGGAAGCTTGCTTAATGCTTTCTCGTCACAAATCCGATCCCTTTTTGAATCGAATTGTTATTTGTAATGAGAAAGGGATCCGATATGATAATTTGCAGATATTCAGACAGTGATTGGATAAAGATGAATCACCAAAACACCCTCCAAAGCGTAATATTCATCAAAAGAAGCTGATGGGGAGTGTTTGGTGGTGTAGGGCAAGTGTGATTTATTATGATTTTATGAAACATGGCTCATTGATCACCATAGAAATATATTGCAATAAACTGAACGAAACAACGTAAAAACTTAAAGCAAAACAGTAGATTGGTCAACAGATCCAGTTATATCTTATTGCATGATAATGCCACTGCATAAATGACTGGCGAAACACTTGGAGTTGGAATTTCTTCATCACCCTCCGTACTCACCAGATCTAGACCCCACTGACTAACACTTTAAACAACTTCTTAAAAGGAAATCAGTTTAATTCCGGCAATGCTGTAAAAATGGCCGTCCAGTAATTCATTGACTCTTGTTCGCAGGATTTTATACCATCTGCCTGAACAATATGCCTTTTAAATGGCAAAAGTGTATAGACAATGTGGATGTTTAATGTGATGAAAAAAATAATTCCTTATACTTGCAAGTTATCAAAGAACTTTGTCATTTTTTACTACAAATTTCATATTTGACGATACGATACAATATGATTAATTTAAATGTTCTGTGCTCCTTTAAATACATCGGGCCTTGTTGGCCGAGTGACTAGTGCTCTGACCCTCGATACCACAGGTTTCGGGTTCGAGTCCCGGCGGTGCCATGGATGTTTGTAGTGGTTCGGAATCCACTTTAAACTGTTGGTCCCGGTCTGTTTAGCCCTCGTGCGCAAAAGATGACCCTAGAGTGACAAACCAAACCTTTAAATACATAAGTCACATTCTTAAAATCAATAACCATCCACTCTTTAATGCTTGGTATTAAAATGGCAACAAGAAAACTCCCACCGAAGTGTGTGTGAATCGTAAACGTGACATCACTTCTCTAAACCCCGCCGAAACATTAACATCAAATTAGAATGAAAACCTGTCGAGGGGCACGTGTTAAATTGAGCACGTTTTATCTGTCTGAAGTCCAGGCAGTTACGAACAAACTTTGAATTCGTTTGTGAGAGTTATATTTGACTAAAATACACGACTTAAAGTGTCTTAAAAAATTCGTTTATTTTAATGGGAGGTATTTTTTGATGACTTTTTTTTTTATAAAATAAAAGTATAGTAAATGTAGGGATATGTATTTCATGAAACCTGGCACATCGATCACAACAGAAATATGCTACAAACACCTGGACGAAATGATGCAAACCCTAGACTAATCTTAAGAAGACACTACAGATCGACTTGTATCTTATTGCATGATAACGCTAGACTACACATTGCACAAATTATTATTATGGCAAGATGAAGGAATTGGAGTTGGAACTTCTTCATCACCCTCCATACTTACCATACAAAGCTGCCACTGACTTGCAATTTAGTTAAATTTTTAATAGGAAAAACAATTTCATACAGACAAAGCTGTAAAACTGGCCGTCCAGGAATTCATTCTCTTATAACACCGCCCTAAACAATTTGCCACTTAAATTGTAAAAGTGTATAGACAATGTGGGAGCCTACTTTGATGAATAAAAAAATTCCTTATATTTGTAAGTTATCAACCAATTTCGCTTTTTTTTATTATAAAATTCAGCCTTAGAGAACCGATATATAGGAAAATTTCTCCCCATCAAAACTATATAATCTTTAAAATTTAATCCGCCTCCTTGAGTTATCCTTTGAGTATATATTCTCCTAATAAATAAATCTTATACTTGTTGATAAATATTGACAATTAGAAGTTTAAACTAATAAAACAGAATGTAGAGTTGGTCCTTCTCTGCTAACGCTTTAACGAAATTCATGGTTTTCTATGCTTCGATAAGAGGTGGGTATTATTATCATGTGTAGGTAATACTATCATCGTGATATTGTCCTGGTTTGGGGTCCGGGATGTTATCCGAAAACGAGGGCAGATCAAATAAAACTCAAATAAAAAATTTGGCGGAAAATGGTACTTGGGCCGCTTAACTCTTGAAATGATTCATGAATAACGTTAATCTTAAGGAATTTTCTGGAGAATTAAGCTTTTTGCTTGAAGTGTTTTGTAGTAGGGTTTTGAATCACTTTCACGTTCTGGGTTGGGATTTTAAACATTTGTACTTCCCATGGCTATAAGTACTCGTAGTGCGTTGATCCATTCCTTCTTTTTGAAGTTTCATTTTATCCCTTTTGGTATTTTCCGGTGCCTATTGAGCTGTATAGTGCTTCTTATTGTATTTGGTATACTTCTTTCTTCATTTAAGCCTAGAATTTTCAAACTTTGACATATTCTTTTGAGTATTGAATGTGATAACGTTTGTTCTAAAATTGGGAATACGTCATTCTTCCTTTACGAATACATTTATCTTACTTTTGCATATTCTTCTTAGAGATTCTGGAACAATTCCTTCGTCATGAAGTTCTTGATCTATTCAACATTGCTATATTCATGTGGCTATTTGAATTTGGCCATTCTTGTAGTATTCCAATCCATTGCTTCCTATAACGCGTGCATTATTAACCACTGACATATTCCTGAGTTTATTCATCCGTTGTCGAATGTTTACACATGATAAGTTGAAATTTGCCCGACAGATTTCAGCATTTTTTTCCTCCAGCAGCTTCCATTTTCTTTCTGCGAACTCTTTAACGAAATTCATGGTTTTTCTATGTGTCGATAAGAGTGGGTATTATTTTTATTTTTTTCCAAATGTTGGTGCTGTACCCTTAACTGGGAGAGCTAAATTGTTGTTCTCCTCACTTCTCTCAAATGCCTACTTTGAATTACGTCAAATTTCCGAAAAGTTATTTTCTAACCACACAGTATTAATTCTCCTGTTTATTTTGCGTATTTTCAAAAATTTTTAAAAGTAATGTAATTAATTCGAAGGAATAAAATTAATATTGTTAGATGACTGCCTCAGTATCAGCGGAAGAAAGCAGTACAAAACATCAAAATCTGGCACTCGGTAACATACGTTTCGGATTCGAGTCCCGGCGGTGCCATGGATATTTATAGTGGTTCGAAAACCACTTTAAACAGTAGATCCCGGTCTAATACGATCGTAGAGCGTTGAGGCAGTAGTGTTACTCGCGTCCGTAGCATGTCTTCAAGCTAGACGTGCCCATGGGTAGTTCTAATTGAGTAACAGCGGTGCAGCCCTTGCTTATGGCCTTAAGATTAAATGTCTGTGCATCCAGCTGCATTTGAACAACAAAACATGAAAAAATCTCTTTAGCTAATATTAGTAACGTTAATTAACTTGATAAATTTTTTACTTGATATTTTATATGAAATTTAACTGAAATTTTTATCGAAATGCTATAAATTTTCCTATATGATTTCTTGTTAAATAAATGGGGAAAGAATCATAATAAATGTGTAATAATAGTAGTATTGTATTTTTTTTTTACTTAAAAGGTATTGGTACAAAACGACAAAACGTGAATTTAATTTTCTTAAATTAGCATGATATTCAGAGTCAACATTTCATTTAATAATGATAATATATAATCCAAAAAAGCTAATTGCTCGACCATATGCATGATAAATCATTTATTTGATCCTGTATGAAATCTTAATGGAGTACATACTTTATTTTGAGAATGAGTGCTAAAATTAATTTATTCTGATTACTTGATGAGAAATTAAAAGTATTTGAAAGAGTTTAAAACAAGTTTAATTCATTTAAATATCGACTCGAAAAAAAATTCGACCGTTGATTACTGTAAATGGTTAGCTCCTTCTTCTTATCTTTTTAAAATAAATCAACCTTATAGCACCAATTATTCACTTAAAAGCATTTTTTTTTTGCAGATGTTAAAGGGAATTAAATTGTCCAAAGTAATTGAAAGGAAAAAAAATTAGAATTTATTGGACTACTATTCCGAATGACACGGACTTTTCTCGTTCACGGGTTAATTTCTGTCGCCATTTTTCTTAAGGTGATATTTAAGTAAACCTTTTTTCTAAATTAATTGCCACTGTTTCTAAAATTGCTAATTATCCGTTGACAATGAATGATTCTTCATGAAAGAACATTTTTCATCACGTAAAAATGAGACATTCATGAAGCATTCATTCCTGAATTATTCAAAAAAATGAATCATTCATGAATCATTCAAAAAATGAATCATTTATGAATAATTCATAAAAAAGAATCATTCATTTTCTTTCACGACTGATTTAATTCATGAAAGAAAATGAATTTATAGAGTAATTTATAGAGTAGAGTAAATTAAATATAAGTTATTAGAATGTCTTAAATCGCTGTGATTGTACACCGAAATTATTACAGAAATTATTTAATAAATGGGAAAAAATCGCAAGAAATGTGTAATTCTAGTAGTATAGTGTTTTTTTACATAAAAGGTATTAGTACAAAACCTGAATTTAATTTTCTTAAGTTAACATAACCAACAATGATAATATACAATCCAGAAATAATATTTGCTGGACTATATGCATGATAAAATTTAATATTTTATTATTTATTTGATTCTGTATGAAACCTTAATGGAATATACACTTTATTTTGCATTATTTTGCAAGTGAGTGCTAAAAATAATTTATTCAGATTACTTGATGAGAAAATAAAACAGAAAAAGTATTTGAAATAGTTTAAAACAAGTTTAATTCATTTAAATATCGACACGAAAAAAGATTCGACCGTTCATTACTGTGAATGGTTAGCTCCTTCTTCTTATCTTTTTAAAATAAATCAACCTTATAGCACCAATTATTCACTTAAAATGTTTTTTGGAGCTGCTAAAAGGAATTAATTGTCCAAAGAAATTGACGGAAAAAGAGTTAAAATTAATTGGACTATTATTCCGAATGACACGGGCTTTTCTCGTTCGGGGCTTAATTTCTGTCTCGATTTTTCTTTAAAGTGATATTTAAATAAAACTTTTTTTCCTAAAATAATTAGCACTGTTTCCGAAATTACTAATTATCCGCTGACAATGAATGATTCTTCATGAAAGAAAATGAATGATTCATTTTCATGAGCCATCCATGAACCATTCATTTTTTTCACGAATGATTTCATTCATAAAATAAAATGTATCATTCATGAAAATCATTCGGGAATCATTCATGAAAATGAATCATTCGTCAAAGAAAATGAATTCATATTGTTATTAAATAAATATAATTAATTAAACAGAATTTATTAGAATTTCGTAAATCGCTACTTAATATGCTTAGGTTAATAAGTTTGTAATTTAGCTAGTGATTTTACTAAAGGTGGGAGGGGGGGGGGGGGTTCGTACCAAGAAATCCATAACATCCTTTCTTGCATAATGGTTCTGACTCTTACTTACATGCACTTGACATCATCAATAATCATCTATATAATTTTTTAGAGTACTTCATAGTTTAAAAATTATTTCATTGGCCTTCGAGCACATTTATGAATTTCACCCACCAGAAGGCGCTAAATTACCCATCTTGAATATCGTATCAAAGTCGGACTTGTCCCCAAGCAAATGCAATGAATTGCTTTGCAACAGCTTTATTGCATTTTATGCATTGTAGTTCCTTGTTTAATTGATTTGCATGGTACCCATTGTAGGTTCTTTTCTAGTTTATTCGCATTGTACGGATAAGTGCTTGTCTAGTTGAGTTGCATTACATGGATTGGAGGCATTCGTCTAGCTAATTTGCATTGTGAGTGCTTGATTTGCATTGTAAGCATTGTGATTTCTTGTGTAGTTGATTTGCA
>BPLQ01015119.1:242584-271603 GCA_021605075.1 Caerostris darwini | reverse complement strand
AAAGTCAATTCCTCTTTTTTTTTCACTCTATTGCAGAAAGTCCTTTCTAAATAATTTTCATTCATTTTTTTTTAATTTATCTGACGCCCTCTATTGGTAGATATATGCAACTTAAATCTAAAAAAACTAAAATTAATGAATTAAATTTAATTACAGAATGAATATTTGAAAAAACTGTATTAACATCTAGTGTCATCCACTACAAATTCAAAAAAAAATGTGTTTGAACTCGACAGGATGAACAAAAAGTATTTTATGAACGGTTGAAAATTTGAACAAGATATATATAAGGTGAGTGTAAGCTAATAGAAGGAATTGAAAAAAAAAACGATCTATCTGCAGATAATGTTATCAGAGTTGTAACTATCGTAGTTGACGCTTTATTTTATAGTGATTTAATTGCGATTTACGATTTGCCAGATTGAGGGAGAACCTTGGTTGCCTAGCAACCTCTATCAACTGCTTTGTGAATGAGAGAAGATCTTAAGCTTTAAGCCTATTGTTTCGATAGAAAAGAGTAAGGTTTGTATATATATTATCTATATAAAATTTTTTATTTATTATATTTTTTAAGAAGTTTATAAAAAAATAAACCATAGAAACAAACAAAAGCGATTGGAGGGGAAATTGTGGCTCAGCGGAGAAACTGCATGATCATTCGGAAAGGTGGATATCGAAACTTTAATGAATACTATTCAGAACAGCGCGAGGTCTTTTGCGATTTTTGAAATCAGAAATGTCGCATCATAGTTGCCGAGATAATTTAAAACATAATTATTAATATTGGGAATGGAGTTGTTAAACTGTTGTGCATTTTTCTATACAAATTGTTCAAAACTTGGGAAGGATAGATCACGTCTAATATACTCATTTTGGAAAAACCAGGGCGAATTTGCAATCATACGTAGGATTTAATTGTGCATGATCTCGAAATTCGACGGAGCAGTAGAACTCCAAACAGGACTCACATATGCAAGTGTCGGATGCAAGTAAGCAAGATAAATGATATTTTGTTTTTGTTTTTCAAGGACATAGTAGGAGTTCCTACAAATAAGTGAGATACAGTACGCGAATGCATCTATAAAATTTATCCCTAAGGTAATGGATACTATGCTACCCAATTTATTTGCTTGGCAACACTTTCGCTCCCATGGCTGCATGTATGAACGTTACATGATTTTTTTTTCATTTCCTTTCATTTTATATATACGGATTTTAATTTTATGTATTTTTTAAAGTAAAACACATTTTTGGCTTATATTCGAAGATATACGGTAAAATATTTGCAAACAAAAGATAAAAAATGAATTTCATCATTATGTGTAAAATGATTACATTGTTAATAATTATAATAAATATATTAAACATATTTCAACAAAAACAAAATCGATAAATGCAAAGTAAGAAAGCGTTTCACAGCAATCCTTTCAGACTTAATACGAATTGAAAAATAAAATAAATAAATAAATAAAACAATAACTATACTAACAATAATACACTCATGTCCATAACTTAAGGATAATTCAGAATCACACAGAAATTGAACTCTAAAATAAAAATTTCACCTGTAGAATTATCACACATCTTGAAGAAGAATATGCAAATTACAGGAAACCAACAGATGGCGCGGATAGTACGTCACAATGACGAGAGTGTAAGAGAGGGGTATATAAGGAATGGTGGCAAAGAAGTAAAATTGTTCACAAGCGCTTTAAAAGCCTTTCAGTGCAATAACCGCATAGTTATGGCACAAAGGAAGCGTTTGGAGGATTTCTTTCGTGGTAGAATTATCGGACGACTGGAATGTGGACGTACCCAGCTGGAAGTATCCGAGGAACTTGGAATCACCCAGAGTGTCATATCCAGGCTTTGGCAACGATTACAAGATGATGGTAATGTGAGTAGATGTTACAGCACAGGTTGCCCCCGAGTTACAACGCCGAATGAGGACCGGTATTTAGCAGTTACTGCCAAAAGAAACAGACGGAGCACAGCATCAGACCTGTCTCGTCAGCTCTCTTCAGCTACCGGTACGACAGTTTCAAGGCAGACCGTGTACAGACGCTTAGGGCACATTGGTCTATATGCTCGTAGGCCTGTCAGATGTGTTCCACTAACCGCAAGTCACTGTCCCCTGCGATTAACCTGGAGTAGAGAGCATGCATTGGGGACACCGCAACAGTGGTCTTGTGTGATGTTTTCCGACGAGTCCAGGTTTAGTTTGCAGTCTGATTCTCGCCGGACTTTCATACGGAGAGCGCCAGGTACCCGTTATCACCAAGAGAACACCATTGAACGACACCGTTACGGTGGTGCAGGATGGCTCGTTTGGGGAGGAATTATTCTTGGTTCCAGAAGTGACCTGCATGTTCAGAGTGTAACGATGACATTCCACATCTATCGGGATGTCATTCTAGAACAACAAGTACGTTTGTTTCGGGGTTCCATGGGTGCTGAATTTCTGTTTATGGATGACAACGCCCGTCCTCACCGTGCAAACATTGTAGACGAATGCCTTCAATTGGCGGATATCACCCGTATAGGCTGGCCAGCATACTTACTGGACTTGAATCCAATAGAGCATGTGTGGGATATGCTTGGCCGACGAATTGCAGCCCGTCAACCCCCTCCCACCTGTCAACCGGAACTTCGGATGGCATTGCTTGATGAGTGGTGTAATATTCCCCAAGATCAGATTGATAATTTGATACTCAGCATTCCTAGGCGTTGTAAGGCCTGTATTGCATCGTCCGGGAGTCATATTAACCATCATGCTAACCATGTTATACAGTTTTTTGTATTTAGGTTCGTTTTTGAAATTTGCTCCATCGAGTAAAAATCGCAATTTTTATTAATTATGTCAAACATATAGCATCTTTTTTGCTCTTTGCCTTTTGTTTAATAAATAAACTTTACAAATAAGTCAATTTTTTTTTTGCTTCTGTCTCTTTCTTTGCCTGAACTTCATTATCCTTAATTTATGGATATGATTGTATTTTAAACTTGGCTGACATTTAATATTTTAATTAGAAAGTCTGTATATTTACCTTCTGCAATTATTTATTTTCATGAATTATTTACTTAGGGTTTTTCAATGCCATATCTCGAATTGGATTATTTTATTTTATTGAATAATTAATATTGTTACGTATAAGTTTTGAGCATGAATAAAAAAAAGATATATGAAAAGGTCAATTAAAGGAAACTCTGATTTTAAGAATATAAAAACCTGTTTGTAACTCAAATTAAAACAAAACTAAATTATGTTTATATTATTAGAAGTAGAATGCGAAAAATTATGAATATTAAAAATTAAATTAGTTTAGGTTTATTTTTTATTCAAAATATTTTTTTTTCCAAAATGTATTGTTCAACATTAGAATTTTCATGTAATTTTCAAAGGCCAATTTTATGTACTTTTTTTAAATTCTAATATATTTCGATTTTTACACTATACTTCATATTTTTTACTCATTGCGTAGCAAATTTGGTAACTAACTTTATTTCTGTTTGTTTCAAAGTTTAATTAAAAGCATTTGCATCAGCAAGGAACGAGTTAGAAGATATATTTTACTCAGACATTTCGACCCTATTTTCTTTTAAAAACTTTGGAACTAATCCTTTAATCAGAGTCAATCCTTTCCTTCACGTATCATTCATTCACTCACTAAATCGCACACTTAATCATTCACTCACACACTCACTCACTCAATCACTCACTCCCTCACACATTCAATCACTCACTCACACACACACACACACATACACACTCACTCACTGTTATATTATCCATTGTGATTAATTAAAGTACCACTTTCAAAATGCTCTAAAAAAAGAACCACTTGTCACAATGAGTTCGAATTTGAACTGAAGATACTTCAAGACGGAGGAAACGGTACGGTGTCAGAGAAAAGTTCCAGCGATTTTTCCATCCAATTTTATATGACCTTCCACTAACCGTGTCGCAACTGTTAAATGACTTGGAAGTCATGTTTTTCCGTCAAAAATCCGACACAATCAAGCTCATTGAACACTACAGTTTGTTTAATGTGAAACTCATGCCAAATAAGTTGTAATTTCGATTCAAAATATCCCTGACAGTCCAAATATTTTGATTCAAAATATCCCAAAATATCCCTGGCCGCTTACAGCGCCCTACTACACTTTGGAACTTCATTTTTGTCGCCGTACCGTTTTCCCCTTCTCCGAGTATATTCAGTTCTAATTTGAACTCATTGTGACGAGGGGTTTTTTTTTTGACAGCATTTTGAAAGTGGGACTTTAATTATAATCACTATCTATACATATAGTATAAAAGTGGATGAGGTTATGAAAATATGAGTTAGTAAAATGAACGAAATAATTGTGTGAACCAGAGAAAATTACAAGAATGTTGGCCGATTTACAATTTTTCATTTGTTTCATTTTTAATCAGGGTAACAAAGAATTTTTACGAGTAGTGGTTAAAATACTGGTAAGAAGTAATCCTGCTAAGTCATCCTCATTTAAATTTGTTCTGACTAAATCAATAAAGTTTTCCATCTTTTGTGAGCAATGAGAAATGGAAGTTCTACAATGATAAATCAAATATTGATTCTTGCAAGTTTTATGCAAACTACTTGGGTTAAATCTTCATCATAAAAGAGTTTGAATTTACTTGTAAATATAAAAGGCTTGGAAGTACTTTAAATATATTGATGAGTATTTCTAAATGCAAATATTTACTACAGAACAAATTACGAAACTCAAACTTTCTGTTGTAAATGTTTTCTATTGCTAAAGGCTATTTATATAGAGGACTTTATATCCGGCATCTAGAAGCACACAGTAATGAATGACGTTTCGTACGTTAAAATATTACCACAAATATTGTTTAAAATAAATATCCTAGTTTATTCACGAAAGTAAATATTTATACATAGACTTTTTTTTATTTTTTTATTTTGGTTTTGTATGACATTTACAGAACTATCAACCAAGCTATCATTTTGGTGCTAACTCCACTTTCATACAGGGTGATTATAATTAAAGATTCACTTCCAAAATGCTGTAAACAAAAAAAGAACCACTCGTCACAATGAGTTCAAATGTAAACTGAAGATACTTGAAGAAGGTGCGAACGGTATGGCATAAAACCCCCCAATTTTTCCTATCCAATTTTGTATGACCTTGTCGTGGGCTTTTCACCAATAGTGTCAAAACTCTTGAATGACTTGGAAGTCCTGTTTTCCGTCAAAAAACCGAAACCTTCAAGCACATTGAACCCTACGGTGGGTTTAATGTGCAACTCATGCCAAATGCGTTGTCATTTCGTTTAAAAATATCACTGGCAGTTAAATTCACTTTCTTTATCGCCGTATCGTTTCCACCTTCTTCAAGTGTCTTCAGTTCAAATAGGAACTCATTATGACGAGTGATTCTTTTTTTCACAACATTTTGAGAGTGGTTCTTTAATTATAATCACCCTGTATACATACTGTATCAAAGTGAATAGGGAGATGGACGTATGAGTATATGAAATGATTGTGTGAACATATCTTAAATGAGATACATTAAAATAGCGAAAAAAATTACCAGACAGTTGGCTGATTGGCAATTTGTTGGCAACTTTTTGCAAACTGTAATGTCATAGTAAAAATATTGTTAAAATAGGTGATTCTGCAGCCAAAAAAAATTAAAATAATAATAATAATAATAGAGATTGTTTCAATTATAAATTCCACCATTTGTTTCATTTTTAATTGTAGTAGCAGGTAATTTTTACCAGTAGTGGTTAAAATACTGGTAAAAATTAGTTTTGCTAAGTCATCCCCATTTAAATTTGCTCTGACTAAATCAATACAGTTTTACTCTTTTGAGAGCCATATAAAATGCTTGCAAGTACTTTAAATATATTGATGTGAGTTTGTTCATGTAAATATTTACTGTAGAACAAAGTTCGAAACTCAAACTTCGTGTTGTAAATGTTTTCCGTTGCTAAAGGCTATTCATAACCTCCGCCTACATGGTGTCTGAAAGCATACAGTAATGAATGACGTTTCGTACGTTAAAATGTTATTACAAATGTTGTTTAAAATTAATATCCTAGTTTATTCTCGAAAGAAAATATTTCTACAAGAACATAGAACTTTTTCTTTTTTTTTCATTATGGTATCCGGCATTTTTGTTCTCTTGTAGTGCGTAGGTGGAACCACGATTACAAAATGAATGTTATGACTGACAGAAATTAGTTTGAAATGCTTAAGTATGAAAGGTAAAAATGTACGACCTGAAGAGAAATACCCCCTCCCCCCAAAAAAAACATCTTACATATTGAATATAGAAAAATGGAGAAAGAAATAAGGAATCTTAATATGAATCCGAAATATATATTAATATTTATAAAATAGCATACTCATGGAGTTCGTACGCCTAGAACAGCATAGATATATATTTGCTTGCTAGATGTCTCGATCGAAATAAAAAATAATTCAGCGACTTTTTCAATTAATACAGAGGAATCGAGGAATCAAAAATTGTTCTTCTTAAAGGCAGTAAGGGATGCGACTACAAAAATTACGAAAATTCAGCAATGCAGGCTGGTTGCATAGAAATATTCAAGTCGCTTGATACAACCGAATGATTGCTTAAGATTATAGAGTCAATACGAAAGGAAATTGATACTTACATACGGAATGTTACACACACACACACATATATATATATATATATGTATATATATATACAGGATTTGTTTGTCTGCTAATCAATAACCCGCGACACGCTACGGTTACGTGTTGATGACACAAACCTTCCCACTCGTGGGGAGCGTCGAACTTTGAACCTTGACCCCAGGAGGAGAGGAACAGATCCTCATAGAGGAAGAGAGTAAAAGCAAGCTGGTCAGCAACGAGGGAGAGGAAGCGAGACTGGAGGCCAACGAGATAGCTGCGGCATGCAGCGAGAGAAGGACGAAGATGTTTGTAATGAATTAATAGCCAATGAAAATAGTGCTGTAGATATTATTATGCTTAATTAAATGACTGTTGGTCTTGAAAGAAACACCCTGTTTCTTAATTTTGTTAAGTTAACCCCTAGACATCACAGTCCCGTCCTATAAAGGTAGAGCTTCGGCAGACATGAGTTTGTCCTACGGGTTTTGAAAGCTATAATCTACAAAAGTGGAGGTTCGGTCGGAAAGAACCTGGTGTACGCATGGAAGAGAGGTCTACATATATATATATATACGGAATTTTTTTTTTACAAACTGTTAGGATGTTGCATGATTGATATGCCGCTTACCGCATGACAGCAGTCTCTTGAACGCCTTTCTAAACTTGATCGACATGGCATTGTAGAGAATAGGATTGATGGCGCTGTTGATGAAGATCATGGTCTTGCAGAACATGAGGAACCACAGCTCCATGTAGTGGTGGGTGGCGAACGAGTTGTACACCACCAGAAACCGGTAGGAAAACCACAGGGTGGCGAACAGGGCGACCACGACCACCAGCATCTTCACAACCTGGAAAGCATAAAAAAAAAATATTTTTGACAAAATAGCAAATTTAGAGCCCAAACTCTTCACAAAATCTTCGGATTTTTACCAACATTCTATTCTTACCACCACTAATTTAGAAATAAGCTGTACTGATTTAAAGGTACTCAACAGAGATATTTTTGGATTGTATTATGTTGAATAGGACCTGAAGAGCCAAACGCTGCCATTTAACATCTTTACACTGGTCATTGCAGATTTTCGGATGATCTATTGGCCTACCAATTTACAGAAATTTGGTTTGAAATCTGATAATTGGTATTAAACTGCATATATATGTATATATATATATATAAGTATTTAAGCCGTAGCCATCAATAATAAATGATGAATAAATAGAATTCACACATTGGTACTTTACATTTTAACAAAGGAAGAAATAAGGAAGAAATTTTTTTCATGACATTTTGGGATTTTGTTTTTAGTTGTATTCTTTAAGACAATATATTATGCGCTCAAACTATAATAATTTCTGAGTTTGTAAGGCTTGGTAAAATATTACTAGTGGTGACATTTAATGCATTCTACTTTTTCATTATTATTAACTGACTTTTCTGTTAAACAAATTGAATAAATAACTTTTATTTGAAAAAATTCCATGTATTTGAATGTTTCGGTGATTTTGAAGAAATTAATAAAATAAAAAACCTGCAATTTTTTTTTTTTGTTTACAGTTCAAAAATTATATAACTCTTTTAATTTAATAAAATTGGTAAAATGAATTTTAATTGATTGTTGTAAATTTAAAAAAAGGAGGATTATCTTATTTTTGAGTGTATGTTCTTCAACTGCAAATCAAGTTATACCTGGTGTCCAACAATGATCTAATTACGTTAAAATAGCTTTAAAATTAATATATAATTTCGGATTTTATGTTGCTTTATTGGTATAGTTTTATAATATGAAGAACAGATACCGAACTTGTTGAAATAGATATCGCATTGCGTGCGATGGAGATACTGGTGTAAGTCTCTATTGTAAAGGATCTTTTGAGGAATCATATGCAGTTGGTCTTAATAACTCTAATTTAGATGCTGATATTTTTGAAATATGGAATGCAGTTTTAACCCTTCTTGGACTAACTATTAATCTTAATAAAGCAGTTATCTTCATTGACTCCCAAGCTGCAATCTTGGCACCTGTCTCCTATACACTTAGTGATTGCTTCCTTGTCGAAGAGGCTAAGATAAATCTGTCCAATGCCATTGCTTCTGGCTGGGAGATTGTTTTTGCAGTGGATTCCCAGCCATTGCGGGATGCCTGGCGAAGAAAAGGTCGATCTCTTGGCCAAAAATGATTGTAGGTTACCAGAGTCACAATTTTCTTTATCTCTTCATCAATTTAGTTCTGAGGTAAAGAAGAAAATAGGCAGACCCTTAAAACAAACTTACAAACTCCTTTCAACTGATAAAAAGTGGAATATACTTGTTTCATCACCCATCCCAATGGAGTTTCACCGTGCTGTTTCAATAAATATCCGACTCTCGACAGGATATTATATTCTTATAATACACACTTGCACAGCATAGGTGTAGTTATTTATGATGTCTGTCCTCTGGCCTCGTCAGGTGAAGCCATGGATTCTTTAATTTTGACAACATGCACTGCACTTGATTTTATAACTTTTAATTCTGACAACTTTACCCAAGGTTAAATTTTATGGGGTTGTTAGAATTTTTATGTCAGGAGACAGGATATCGCTACAGTTTGATGTAGTAGAAAAAAAAAACATTGGAATAAAAAGTGTTGTATCAAAATTATGATGGCATATTTAAAATTGTATCATGAGGAACAAAATTAAAATTTCCTTTCATCGCCTATTCAACTAATACTTCTGACATAACTGTAATTTTTTTTAACTTAAATTTTATAACATTTTACAATTATTGATTTATTTTACTTTCAAATACGAATCTCTTTTATACAAATTCTGACGCAGTTTACTGCATTGCTATAACAAATTTCTCATCATTTATTTATTTTGTTGTATTGCAGCAGGCAATGCAGAGATAGTCAATATTTATGCCATAAGCAAGGACTGCATCGCTGTTACTCATTCAGCACTACACGGTGTATACGTGTGGCTTGAAGATATGCTATGGACGCTAGTAACACTATCCCCACAACGCTCTACGATCATGTTAGACCGAGATCTACGGTTTAAAATGGATTATGATACATTATGAACCCATATTAATTACTAAATGGATTTTGAACCATTACAAACATCCATGGCCCCGCCAGGAGTCGAACCCGATACATATTGCACCGAGTGCCAGCTTCTCGGTCAGGCCCTATTTATTTCTTATATTTTCATAAAATATATTGCATTTGAAAATTCCAAAGCAATATTGTTGAACAATATTCAAGTAAGCCTTTATTTTTCATATTTTTAATTACTTATTCATTGTTTTCGTCATATTTTACCAAAAACAGTTCCACTGTATAGTTTGAAAAATATTAATGTAAAGAGAAAGTAGCTTAATGGTAGAAGATGAATAATGGTTTTTAAACTTGTTATCATCCTAATAATTACTAAATTTGTCGCTAAAAAGTGTTGACAATAATATTCTGTACAATAATTTTTGAAAATAATTCTGTTGTGTTAAAAAAATAAAATAAAGTTATAAAAAATACAAAATAAAGTTATTAAAAATACTGCTTTTATTAACAATACTGTTATAACAGAATGATGTTAATAGCAATAATAACATTATTATGTAGTGTTAAATATTTCAAAAAAATATTTTAAAACTATCAATTGAAAAAAGTATTATAGAAGCATTTGAGATTTAAGTAATACATAATTGATGAAGATTCAATCTAAAAATTTCCCAAATAAAAAAATATTTAAAATTGCTTAAAACATTTTTTTAACCCAAGTTCAAATGTTTCGAAAAATATATTCGAAACATCTTTGGTTAAAAAAATCATAACTCATATGGATAACATCTAAATCTCTTTTTTCCTTCTTATTTTTAATGAAATACGCTTCTTTATAAACATGCATATATTATTTTCTGTAAATACATTCCTTTCTAATTAGAAAAGTATTTCCGAAAAGATTTACATAAAAAATTGATTTTGGAATACATGCTCAACTGAGTTTTAATGAGAAATGGAGCGTTAAATTCGCACAATTTATTTTCGTCCTTTTTTTTTTTTTTACTATTGATTCTTGTCGCTGTGTATTTTTAGTGCATTTTAATGATGTTCCGCGGGACATTTTTTTAAAAAGATCAAAATCATATTTTACAAATTTTTTTCGCAACATGTCCACGCGCTTTATCTAAAAATACAATCAAAATGCAACTTTGTTTTGCAGTTCATTTTTAATATGGCTTCGGTCCGTAAATGAATTTGTTTAACGCTTAGATAAAAAAAAATATATAAAAAGAAATATAAAGATAGACTGTGCCCAAAAAGAAACACCAATTTTTATTTTTTTCAAAAACTGTTTATTTATTCTTCCACATTTATTTAACCGCTTTCAAAATGATCCCCTCCGAACACAATGCACTTATGTCAACTTCTTTTCAATCAATGCATGCTAAAAAGTCATCGGCAAGGATGGCCTTCAAAGCGCACGGCGATTCACGTTGAAACTCTTCAATGGACTTGGTGCTAAATCAGGTGAATACGGTGGTTGTGGAACGATATGGGTTTCATTTTTGCCGAAAAAGTCAAGAAAAATCATTGCAGTGTGAGCTTGCGTATTATCGTGATGCAAAAACCTAGAGTTATCTTTCAATAAATGTGGCCTTTTTTTGCGAATAATTCACTCAAGTGACGCATAACACTCAAATAATATTCCTTGTTGACAGTTTGGCCCGGCGGATGGAATTTATAAAGCACCACACCGCGGTAATCGAATAAAACAGTCAACATAACCATGATTTTTGAGCGACTTTGGCGTGCTCTTTTCGGTCTTCCTTCACTTTTGTCGCGGTATTCGCTCGATTGATCGGTTGTTTTCGGGTCGCAAGCCTAACTCCAAGTCTCATCTCTAGTTATGATGCATTTCCACTTGTCTTGATAGTCAGAAAGCATTGTTTCACACACTTCAACGCGACGATGTTTTTCCAAAAAAATCAGTGTTTTTGGTACCAATCGAGATTTGATGTCTTAGGAATGGAATAAATCTTTTAAAATGGAATTGACCGATCTTTTTAAAATTCCAACATCGTCAGCAAGGTCTGTAATTGTAAATCGACGGCTTGCAAGCTTCAAATCTTTAATTTTTTGGACGTGAGCTTCGTCGGTTGAGGTTCATGGTCGACCAGAACGCTCTTCGTCTTTAAAGCAATCTCTGCTTTCTTTGAACTGTTTATACCACTTGTAAATATTTCTTCCTGATATACTTTTCTCACCGAATGCCATCTGCAACATTCTATACGTTTCTGAAAATAAAATTGAATTCAACTTCTTTGCTCAATGAATTCAGACAGTTAAAAAAAAGTCGCCGTAATCAGTTTGAGCATCTCACAAAGCCAAACACTCATGAATATTTTGATATGAAATTTCACACAGATATGAAGGACAGTGCCAGCAACCTAAGAAAGAAAAGAAATTCCATAAGCTCCGGGAATTTTAAATAGAAAATTGTTTTTACTTTTTGGGCACAGTAATACTGTTCTTTGATTAAAATGACAATGTGCATGACCACTTTTTATTTTTCCTTTGCGAATTGTAACATTATTGTATTTTTTGTAAGATTCAAATGGTTGTTGTTGCATTTTAACTTCCACATATTATTTATTTTTTTTAACTTCTTCGTTATTGTTTTTCTTCTGTCATTAAGGCTTGCAAAAAATAGATTTCCGGGGAAAGCCTTTTTCAGACGTCACTTAGCAGTTCCTTAATAAGCTGCGAAAGCCATTACAAAATACGACCAGAGATGTGGAAGGATTTTTTCAAGGTTTAAAAATAAAAAAAAAAAGAATAATTCCCTTAAAAACTGGTAATCTTAGTAAGAGAACACCTTTAAGTTTGAGGGCATTTTTTTTTGTGTGTTTTGCTCAAAATTTTGAAAGGGTTTTTATAATTTTTTTAAGGGGGAAAAAAACCACAAAGAAGTTTAAGAAGGAGTTTCTTCTTTAAAGCATGAACTTTACATCTGGGAAGCTTTAAAAATTTTAATGGATTTTCCAGCATAAAAAAATTATTATTATTAAAGCATCATTCATCTGCGCTTTCATACTTCAAGAACAATTATTTGGCACTTAAAAGTCTAGAAAAAAAATTCATATATAAATTTTTGTATTAAAACAAAAAGAAAAAGACCTCAAGCTTTCTGAAGTCTGATACAGATTTTAAAAGTATGCAATATCAAAATGAAAATATAATGTAATAATATTTTAGTTATTGCAGGGCATAATTTGAGAACTTCGCATACTAATGATAATGGAAATAAAGAAATGAGAATGATGACATAATTATTTATCCAACATACCCTTGCAAGCACATTTCTTATGATTATATGATATGCAGCAGAATAAATATGCAAAAGTAATATTTAACGTTCTTATAATTAAATTTTTAAAAAAATATCTAATTCCGAACCACTACAACATTACAGCGGTGCCATGGATGTTTGTAGATGTTTGGAATCTACTTTAAACCGTAGGTCTCGGTCAAATGGTATCGTAGAGCGTTGTGGGGGTTGTGTTACTCGCTTCCGTAGCTCATCTTCAAGCTACACGTGCCCCCTAGGTAGTGCTAAATGAGTAACAGCCGTGCAGCACTTGCTAATGGTATATACATATATTAACTGTCTCTCTATTGCCAGCTGCATTAGAACAACAACATATAATTATAAGCAAATTGTTCACACCTGCTTTAAACTTAATATTTATTTGTCATTTGATTTTATGTATTAAATCTTTTTTACTTTTATTGGAAATCATTTATAATTAAGAAATTTTTTTTTTGTTTTTCATTTCTTAAATGATTTATAACAAGTTTTGTTTTTCAATTAACTTGTTATTTCTCTAAAATATCAATTTTAAAGTATCCGGAAATCTTAATGACGAATAAGAATTTCTTGCTGTATATATCGAAATCAATCATGAAATTGTAACGCAAGTTTGACCCTTTTAAATACAAACATTTTAATCAATCAAATGCAGCTCTTCTAGACCGTATAAATGCAGGGTAGTTATAGTTAAAGTCTCACTTCCAAAATGCTGTACAAAAAAAGAAACATTTGTCACAATGAGTTCAAATTTGAATTGAAGTTACTTGAAGAAGAGGGGAACAGTATGGAATAAAAAAAGTAGATAAAAAAAATGTCCAATTTTTCCCATCCAATTTGGTATGATCTTGCTATGGCGGATGGGCTTTCCACCCACAATTTCCGTCAAAAAACCGAGACAATCAAGCACATTGAACACTGCAGTTGGTTTAACGTGCAACTCATGCCAAATACGTTGTCATTTCGATTCAAAATATCACTGGCAGCCAAATTCACTTTCTTTATGCCGATTACAGCGCCATCTGTTAACACAGTTTTGGACATTTTTCGATGTCGTACCGTTTCCTTTTTCTTCAAATATCTTCAGTTCAAATTTGAATTCATTGTGACAAATGGTTCTTTTTTTTTGCAACATTTTGGAAGTGGAACCTGTAGATATTCCAAAATTTAATGTTTACATTTATCTAGAAAAATATTTTATATTATTTTATAGTCCTTGTGATGATACCGATTCTAATGAGAACAATACTGTGGTGTCATTAGAAACGGTATTAATTTTGTGGGATTTTTTTTATAAATTGAAGGCTTTATTGTGACAAATTGTCTTCATTATGTTGGCAATTATGCTGGCAATACAGAAACAGTTAATCTTTGTGCCAGAAGCAAGGGCTGCACTGCTGTTACTCATTTAGCACTACCCAGGGGGCACGTGTATCCAGGGGCACCTTGTCTTCATTATTATTTTTCAAAGTATTGTCTATCGATAGTAACTGCTTTTCTCCATCTCTCTTGCAGCCTGTGTATTCCGCATTGAAAGAAAATCTTTTTTTGATGCCCTTCCCCAATCGATCCAATCTTCTTATATCTTCGTAATTGGTTGGAAGCGCTGCTTAACCAAGCCGTGTTCAATGGATCGGAAGAAATAACAAACCGATGGTGCAATATCTGGAGAATATGGCATTTGGGATGAAACATACCATTTCTTTGTTTCTCAGTATTTTTTGGCTACACAAGCATCATGTGGTTGAGAGTTGTCATGATGAAAAATTACTTTATCGGGCCTGTCCTCCGGCCATTTTTCCTTCAAAGGTTGGCTGAAAAGCATCAGTTGTAATTGGTAGGGTTAACTAGAATTGGTTTCGTTCATTTGCAGAAACTCATAGTATGCAACACCAAGTTGGTACATCAGGATTATTTAGCCTTGCCGTCGGTGTGAATGCATTGCCAGATCAATCCCACGATTTTCTATTTTTAGGACTCTCATAGCATATCAGCTTATGTCAGCTTGTTTAACAAAGTTTTCAATATTTTCATATGATGAGATAGTGGATTTATGTCTTTTTAATCTAAACTGAAAAAGTTTGGAGATTCCAAATAATAAATAACTCTATCACCGATGATTCTATCAAAGAGCTTTTCCCAAGTTGGAAGTAGACATATTGGTTTATAATGAGATGGACTAGAGGGATCTTTATTGTCTTTGGAAATTAAGACTAATTAAATCATTCATTCTAAATACATGAGAAGCTTAATCTATTGATCTTAATTTTATAATACCTTGGTATTTATAGCATTTATAAGTTTCTGAGCTGTCCTATCTTCTCCAACAATCACTTTCCTTAACACCTCCAAGAATAGCCCTTAAAATCTTCAGCTCAAACATACCCCAATGGGCCTCATCAGATCTTTTCATGTTCAACTTCAAAAGATATTGCAATGATTACAACATTGTCACCTTAAGATAAAATCTGAACAGACTTGAAGAAAATGCGTCCGCTCAAGTTTATACCAGAATCTTTCAATACCTTTTCTAAAACAGTGTTAAAAAGCCGGAGCACATCAATGGAAACACCATTCATTTCGGGTCCTTAAGATGCATAAAATTCGCTCCTGAAAACGCCTCCTCTTACTAAAGTTCCAAGTTGAAAATAGCGAATTTGTGTAAGGGAAAAAACGCATGAATAACAGGTGGGCCGAAAAGTTCATAGGCTTACACATAGATGGCGCTACTAGTATTAAATCCATATGATTTTTATTTAGCTCTAACCTACAAAAGACACGTGTATAAATTTCACAGCAGTTGCACTAATAATATGTGAGTTGTAGCATTTTTAGTGTTCATCACGTGCAGTCCACTCGGCTGACTGTCGATTGGACTTCGGTGTGAAATGATGGAGCCATGTTTCACCCATTGTCACATATCGACGCAAAAATTAAGGTTTATTACGATTGAACAGCTCCAAACACTGCTTAGAATCATTTTTGGTCGATTGTGAGCCCGCGCGGCACCCATTTTGAACAGAGCTTTCGCATATTCAAATATTCATTCACGATGTGTCCAACACGTTCCTTTGATATCTTTAGGGTCTCAGCTATCTCAATCATCTTCAGTTTACGATTATCAAAAATTATTTTGTGGACTTTTTTGATGTTTTCGTCGGTAACAGCCTCTTTGGGGCGTTCACTACGTGCATCGTCCTCGGTGCTCATTTCGCCTGGTTTAAATTTAGCAAACCACTTCTCTACGGTTCATTTTCCTGGTGCAAAGTCCGAATAATGATTATCAAGCCAAGCCTTGGCATTAATATTTTTTTCTCCAAAAAGCAATGTTTTATTAACACACGAAATTCTTTTTTATCCATTTTTTTAAACTAATAAAAGTTGCTTTCCTTAAACTGCTATAACTCACATACTAATAGTGCAACAGCTGTCAAATTTATACACATGTCTTTTGACGGTTAGGGCTAACTAAAAGTCGTATGCATTTTATACTAGTAGCGCCAAAATAAGCCTTTAATCTTGCTCATGAAAAGGGATCTGGATACCAAACTTCTGAAACAGATATTAAATTACTATGGCTTTTCGTATTGAATTTTTCACTTTTTGTAGTAAAGAAAATATGACGTGTGCCACCAGTGCAATTCATTCTTACAATTTTCCGGTCTTTGAATCAGTTTTTCATTTACGAAACCTTTGAGAAAGCATTTTTTTTTTTTTTTTTGTGCTCTGAATGAAATATTTAATGAAAGTGAAGAATATAAGCATTTTCTAGAAATAAAAACACAAGTCTGCTGCTGGAACTTTTCTTCCTTTTGAAATGATATTTCAAATATAGTGTGTAAATCTTAGCAGTTTGCGTTTGTTAACTTGGTGGTACGAAACGAGGTGTAATGAAACTTGCTTTTACAGTCAAAAGGAGCAAGAAACTTTACCATGTAATGTTTCTCTTGAATTGAAAAATCTCATGTACCTTTTAATCCTGAAAATTCTGAAATTGAAGTTAGTTTATAGAATTTGCGCACTGTCTGCTCGCTTACATTACATAAAATATTTTCACTGTAATGTCTTAAAGAACCTTACATAATTTACCTTCGGAATTATTTGTTATATTTTATAATCATTAAAAGTAAGCACATCAACTGAAACGAAATGTAAAAAGAAATTTCAAAGATGGTATCCATTAATAAAATAATTTTGCGTATTTGATTTCCAGTACATGCTAATTCATTTCTGAGATATCTCACTAGTACGAAATTAATTGATTAAAATAGTTTTCGAATTGAATTATATTATAACAACCATTATTTGCATATTATTTACAAATTAATAATTTTGAAAAATATTTTTATAAAGAACCGATAAGTTGGGAGAGTGAGACTTGATAAAAGTTTCAGGTTATAAATGAAAAGCGAACAAGATATCAATATCTGAATTCATTATCCGTAAAGTACCTTTTAAATACATCTATTACAAAGATATAGAACGCAAATATTAGGTCGCACAATTTTGGTCATTATGTATAACATTAAATATAACGAATATTAAATAAGATCATCGTTATGTGATAAGTGAAAAATGCAATATAAATACAGATATAATTATAAAAGTACTTCATACTTTTTTTAAACTATTATATTTCGTAAGAAGTACTAAATATTTTTAAAAGAAAATTGTACTGAGTTATATTGAATGAAATGCATATTTCATTTATTTTGTCATTTCCTTACGGGACTTATTATTTTATAACAAATATTAAGACCAAATTTAATTTTTTTTGTTTTTTCATTGTAATTTTAATGTTTTTAAGTTATGAAGTTTATTATTTTGTAAGCAAAACTTTAAGAAAAAACGTATAAAAAAATTAAAACAACCTTTTAATAACTATAAAAAAAAAATTAAAAATATTTATATTTTTACAAGTAATTGTGAATACATCACTAAAATGAGTTTCTTTAAATAATACGCATGAAAAATTGATACTCTTAATTTGACTTTTTCGCATATTAACCTTTTATAGAACTAACCCTTTAACTTATAATTTTTCAAATGCAGTATTGCTTAAGAAGTTTTTTTTTTTTTTTTAAATCGTACATAAGCGCTTTTATTCTTATGATTCATAAATTTGTATCCTTTTTTATTTAATTTTATTATAAAATTCCAAGTCGAAATTTAGCTATTCGAATTAGGCGTTATAATCAAGACTATACTTCTCTGATTACAGTCAGAGAAGACAGAGATCAGAACGTGAAATAAATTTAGAAAATAGAAAATGTTTTTTTAAATTAAGATGAAAATAAACTTAGAAATAGAAACTGTTTTATTTTATTCGTTAATGAATTTATTATAATTACATAAATATGTTTTATTAAATAAATACAGAAATTATATGTAAACTTTTTTTTTTAATGCAGCTGGCAAACACTTAGACAGCTTGGTCTTGGATGCCTTAAGGCAAGCGCTGCACAGACGTACTCACTTTGCATTAACCAGGGGGCGTGTGTAGCTTGAAGATAAGCCACAGATGCGGAGTAACAATGCTCCTGCAACGCTCTACGATCCTATAAGACCGGGACCTACTTTTTAAAGTGGATTCCGAACCACAACAAACAACCATGGCCCCGCCGGGACTCGAACCCGAAACCTGTGGTACCAAGCGCCAGAGCGCTACCCACTCGGTCATTCAGACCCTATGTAAACTTAAAATATTATTATTATTAGACTTATCTAATTATTCATCTAAGACTAAGTTCATCGCATGGATTGAATAATGAATAAATAAATGAATTTTTCAATTGAATAATATTGAACATAAGCAAATGTAATACTGTAAATTTAAAATATATTTTTTTACAAGTCATTTGACCAACTAGGCACAGCATCATAGCGGAATGGAACACTTCCGATTTAGAATTCATGAACAGCAAACTTGAATTTTGTTAACAATATGTAACTCTTTATTCTACTTGAGAATCTGTCATTTTTTTCCAACTAAAGTGAACTCGAGTAGTTTTAAAAGGAAACTTTTATCCTCGGCTGCTTGTAATTAATTTAGCTACCTTCTAACAGACCTACCCTGGAAGATAAATAGAACTTCAGAATTACACCCCTCCAGGTTGAAGGAAGAAAATCTTAATGGATTAGTTTAACATTTAAGTATAATACAATTTCTTTACTTTAATGGTGTTTGCTGAATACGCTCAAAGTCCATTAAGACAAAATGGGACTGTGGCATTTTGTATCACTAAACAATTATATTCAATCTTTGAGCAGTTCAGAGAATATTTCTAAATTGCATTACTTCTTGCGGATTGTAGAAGATAATTATTTTTTTCTTTCAGAAATTGTAAATGATGCCTTATCTATTAACTTTATTTGAAATAATAAAATATTTAAACTATTCATTATTGAATAATTTAAATTTATTTCTGAATGAGAAATTTGTGTTTTTGAAAATATATAATTATTTGCGCATTATGCTTTCTGAAGGATGATTGCTGTTTTATTCTTCCTTTGTTACAAATACATACAAATATTTAGTCAGTGTCCCTTCAGTTTTGTGTATTTAAAGAAAAATAAGTCATGATATATACAGGGTGATTATAATTAAAGTCCTACTTTCAAAGTGCTGTAAAAAAAAGAATCACTCGTCACAATGAGTTCGAATTTGAACTGAAGATACTTGAAGAAGGGAAAAACGGTTGGCCATCAAAAAAGGTTCGTAAGTGTGTTAATAAATAGTGCTGTTAGCGGCGTAAAAAAAGTGAATTCGGTTACAAGATGTATTTTGAATCGAAATGACAACGTATTTTTCATGAGTTGCACTTTAAACCAACTGTAGTGTTCAACATGATTGATTGCTTCGGTGTTGTGACGGAAAAATGACTTCCAAGTCATTCAACAGTTGTGACACTGTGAGTGGAAATCTTATTCACCACCACAAGGTCTTATCAAATTGGATGGTAAAAATCGGTAGAACTTTTTTTTGATGCCGGGCCGCTTCCCCCTTCTTCATGTATCTTCAGTTGAAATTTAAACTCATTGTGACTAATGGTTCTTTTTTAACAGCATTTTGAAAGTGGTACTTTAATTATAATCACCCTTATAACAAATGCGAATACAAACGTTTTAATGAGAATGTTTCTAAAAACAAACTAAAACTTACTTTTAATCTCGCTAAATTAAATATTTACAAATAATTTACAACATCTATGCACATAAAAGCAGGCGTTTCCTTAACTAATGTAGTTTAGAAATGGTTGATTTTCTTTTACAGTTATTTTTTTTTTAAATTATTTTTAAAAAAATTTTCTTATTGAAAAAACAATTTTGAGTTTCAACTTAATTTTTTGTTATTTACCAAGTGAAAAATAATAAATCCTTAAAGAAAAAAAATTAAATCTTACAATTTTTGAATCATAAAATTTCTAATTTTTTATCATCAAAATTGTTTTTATTATCTTTCAATTTTTCCTGCCTGTATTTCTTTGTATTTTCTTTCTTTCTTCTACACAAAGAAGAAGTACGGTTTTATTTAATTAAAAAATAAGAATAATTTTATGCGTAAATTTTTTGCTAAATATTAAATTAAAAAATTAATAAACTCAGGGAAAAGCTGGACTTCTAGACTCTATAATTCTTAAGTTTTAGGAAACATGTACATGCAAACAAATGCCTGACATTATATATGTAGAATTTTCCTATGTGAATTGTGAGTACCATTTTTGTTATTTACTCTTTAGTGTTTCACGATTTTCACAATAATTTATGCGCATTTTGCATCTTGACTAAATTCATTTTTTCAACTTTCTTTCTGCTTTTGTAATTTTATTTCTTGGCATTAAGAAAAAAAATGAAAATTTATGAATAACAAACATTATTTTCATAGCTTTGTTATACAAACTGAAATGTGTTTCTTCAATGGTTCTTGTTTATACACTTCCTAACTTTGCTCGTGCTTTAAATTTTATGTAGTGTTTCCTTTCTATATCTGTGTATTTCTAGTATTACCAAGTTTGGCGAATATTTTTATTAGAATATTGACTTTAGCAGTTTTGAAAGAAAATGAGGTAAAAATCTAGAATCATGTACCCTTTGTACAAAATGCATCGCCAGGATGCCAAGTCGCCAAGTAAGCATCGTAATTATAGCACATATGTAATAAATACACCAAGTAGTTTACGCGTTAAAATGATATTACGCCAAAATCCTTCACTGGGATGCCAAATCGCCAAGTAACAAACAAAATGACTGCCGAAGTTCTGTGTCATTGTAAAGCGATATTCGTCAAAATTTATCGCCAAGCATTCCTATTATGCAACATTAGTAGCGAAAAAGCTAATACATCAAAGTTTATTAGCGCCAAATATTATCAATATCCTGCCAAAATTTTAATCCTTGAAATGCTTTATTGCGAACATTTATCGCTTCTTTGCTTTTATGCCAAAAGTTAATGCTTATCGCTTTATTGCCAAACTTTTTCACTAAGCGAATTTTGTTTTTAAAATTGCTTTATGCCAAAAGTTAAGGCTTTATCGTCAAATTTTTATCACTAAAAAATTTTATACCTTGAATATTTTTTACTCTACATTCTGTCGCATTTACGCCAAACTTTAGCACTATTATGCCAAAAAAATCATGCCTAATTTGTCTTTACGCCAATTTAGGTCACTTTATCGCCAAAATTTTACCACTAATATGGCAAAATTTTAATGTTTTCTTTTTACGCCACCTATTGCAACTTAAAATCCAAAATATATCATTTTTGCACCAAAATTTTATTCCTAAATTGCTTTTACATCACATTTAAAGAATTTATCGCTACATTATTATGTGGAATTATGTTTTAACATTAACTCACGTAAATGTATCATTTAGACAACGATAATAATCGCTGTTACGATAAAATTACGCCAAAAATATTATATAATACGCCATTTTTTTCGATTACATCAAAAAAAAAAAAAAAAAATTACGATGCCGAATTCGAATGATGAAACAAAATTATTATAAAAGGGGAAACAAACCCAAAGAATAACTTTTATTTTATTTTATTTTAATATATCCTTTCTTGTAGGCGAAAATTACTTTTTATTGCCTTACCAAAATCTGTCCATGTATAGCTTATCAAAATGAAAGAAGAAAACAAGAAGAACATAAAAAACCACAGAAAAACTTATTATGTTCCAACGGCCTTTTTTTCTGTAAACTGACATTCTAAAATTAAAAAGTTAAATTTTTCCGCTCGAATTCAAATAACGGTTGCCACAAAATTTTGTGTCTGCAGCATTAAAAGGAAACATCACAAAACCAAACAATTTAATGCGTTCGATCGATCTTTAAGCCGTTAACTAACGTTCTAAAAATATAAAGTAGCACTTTTTCGTG
Source organism: Caerostris darwini (assembly GCA_021605075.1). NCBI lineage: Eukaryota > Metazoa > Arthropoda > Arachnida > Araneae > Araneidae > Caerostris > Caerostris darwini. The sequence goes on along the minus strand of BPLQ01015119.1, from coordinate 249,209 downwards.
CTAATTCAAATAACAGTCGTTATAAAACTTTAATTAGGCCAACAGCATTAAAAAGAAAATGATTATTTAATAATAATTAAATATAAGTTATTAATGAATTTAAAAAAAAAAAAATTTCTTGTTTGTTTCGTATTTTGATGAGTGGCAACATCATCAAATTTTTTTATTTTCTGTATCAGCGGCCGACATTCGTTATGAGTACAATCTCAGGATAATCAGTAATTTCAGAATAATCATAACAACAAATAATCGGAAAAAATATTTAAAAGAATATATATTTATATTTTATATTTACTAAAACTAAAAAATTCTGCAAATAACTATCAAAGTATAAATAAATAGTCATCATATTGTTCCGAAAAAGAAATTAGGAATTCCTCTAAAGTATTATAACCCTAAAGAAATTGGCGAAATATTCCGGGTTGTAAGATTAGCGACTTTCTCAGGGTTACAGTATTCTAAATTTCAACCGAAAATGATTCTTTTAAACATGTCGAGTATTATTAATACCGTGCCATAAGTTAGTTGTTATAATCTATATTAGTTCTTGAAATTATCTTATTTCTTTTATCTGAATATATAAACGCTAAAAATTTCATAAAATTAATTTCTATTCTTTCCATACATTATATGACTTAATTAAACACATCTTAAATTTGTAAATATTTAAAAGCTATTTAAAAGGTTTCCCACTTAACATTTATTTTTATTAATATGCAAGAACTTAATGAGTAAAAGACAAAAATCCTCAACATTTATAAAATTTTAAATTATTTATAACCCAAAATAACGACTTCTAAGCAATGCTTAAAGTCTGATAAATTTAATACCAAGTCTCTCATAATCGATTCCTCTTATAACCAATCGATACAATTTTGAATCTCGCGATTTTATGGAAGGTATAAAATCTGAGAGCTCCAAAAATATTTTCCGAACACTTGGGCTCTCAGCTTTTCAGCTGCAATTTGGTGAAGGACCATCAAGAGTCAAGGAGCGTGGAAGAGCATTTCCAATAGAATTGTTATTGGATGGAAGTATAAAGCCCCTATATATATTTACGACAATCTTTACCCCTATATGAAACAAATGGAAATTTCCTTGATATATTATTCCACAATTTTTATTTCACAAGATTCACAATATTATTATAAAAATATTTTTTAAATTTATATAAATGTAAGTTTTAGTTGATGGTGACTCCAAGTAAATTGCTATTTGACAAATAGTACCCAATATCTTGATTAACGTGAGCAGTGATTAAGAATTAATTATGTTAATACTAAAATTAATAGTACCTAATTAATGTTCTGAGTTAAAATATTGCCTAAGTAATTTTCTGAGTTAAAATAGTTCCTAATTAAATTTCTGAGAATAAATTTAATGATTAATTGTGTTAGTACTCATTAAAATAATGAATGTTTCGGAAAGAAATTTAATAATTAATTATGCAAGTACTGATTAAAATAACTAATATTTTGGAAATAAATTTAATAATTAATAATGTTAGTACTGATTAAAATAATAAAAAATTAATCGGTACTAACATAAAAATAATGATAAGTTAATACTGATAATAAAATATTATCAGTATTACATCAGTATTTTTATGTTACTACTATATTATTAGTACTATATTATTATACTACTATATTATCTGTATTATCAGTATACATTTATTGATAAATTAGTACTGATAAAAATAGGTAATAATTAATATTTAGGAAGCAAATTTAATGATTATGTTGGTACTGATTAAAACAGTGAAGAATTAATATTTCAGAAGCAAATTTAATGATCATATTAATACTGATTAAAAAAGTGAAGAATTAATATTTCGGAAGAAAATTTAATGGTTATGTTAGTACTGATTAAAATAATGAAGAATTAACGCTTCGGAAACAAGTTTCATCATTAATTTATTGAAGATTAAGAAATTGTTATGTTTCGATTTAAAGAATTAATTTAATTAGTGAAAGATCAATTTATATATTTATAGAAATATTATATATAAATTAGTCGTTATGTTTTCAGTTGTTTTCCTTTAATTTTCAGATAAAATTTGTAATTAAAAATTTGTTTTCCAAATTTCATAATTTATTAATTGCACATTACAATTTTAAGTAATGTATTCAATTTACATGTTATTGACAATGAGTAATATGCGAAATTTTGGGAATTTATTTTCATGTAAGACAAAATTTTAAGTCAGAAATAGTTAATTATATATTAAATGCTTATTTAATGACAAAAAAAATTAGAAAGAAATTAACCTTTTAAAAGTAATCCACATCCAAATAATTAATCTGGGAACTAAAAACCTTATTGAAATGCTTTTTTAATTCTATTAACATTCAGCCTTTTAACAGGTAGTATTTAATGTCAATATAAGTGTTGTTTAAATGATTTATGATTATTATGTTTATGTTTACTATTTTTTATATTTGTTGTTTTAATTTAATTTATTTATTTTATGAAATTTTTTATTTATTTATTGTTTTTCTTATTTTGGATTTTTTTTTCTATCAGCTAACAATGTTGTTTTCAACAATGAAGTTTTCAATTGGTATTAGTTGTTGCATAAACGATTTATTTAAATTCGTAAAGAAGTGAAATGTTTAATTTTGTACAGATAACATAATATTTTAGTTTTGCGAACATCTTTATTATATTTTCGTAACCAAATTTCTCAAAATAAACTTTTTTTTCAGGTGATTTCGACTAACATGAAAAGAAATATTGAAGGAAATATTTTTCGATAAATCCTAAGGGATTTTGCCATAAATCCCTTTCACAACATCAGATATCACAAATCTTCAATTCAGAAACTTTTAATAAACTGTGAGAGTTTTTGATAATACTTTGAAACTTTTTTTACTTTTTTCCAAAAGTAGGTGTATGAGAATATCAATCACTTTTTAAGAAATAATCTTCGGTTAAAATCTAGGATACTGTACCCCTGAGGAAGTCGCCAATCTTGCAACCCTGAATATTTCGCCAATTTTCCGCCAATTTCTTTCGGGTTGCAATACTATAATTAGAGGAATTCGTAGCTTCATTTTCCAAACAATATAATGACTATTTATTGTTATTGTGATTATATTATTATTTGCAGAATACTTATTTACAGTAAATAAGAACAGAAATATATATTCTTTTAAATTAGTATTCCAATAAATTACTTATTATTCCGAACTTATTCTTACAACGTACGTCGGTCGCTGATTCAGAATATAAACAATATTTATGAAATTGCCACTCAGGAAAGTAAGAAACAAACAAGAAAAACGATTTTTTTATTTATTAATAACTTATATTTTGTTCTTAAATAATTAATTTCCTTTTTAAAGATGTTCGTTTAGTTAGGATTTTGTGACAACCGTAATTAGAATTCGCTTGGAATATTTGAAGCTTTAGCTTTTTAGAACGTTAGTTAACGTCACAATTTAAATTTTTAATAATTAAAATAAATTAATATTAATAAAATAATGTGTCCGGAACATTTGATAATTATCTGGCAGAGTGCATGTGGCGGCGCCAGCACAAATGTGACATTATGATTTCACCGATGGAATAAAATGTTTGTTTCCACCACAGAGGAAGGACACACCACAATAAAAGGCAAGTTATTCTCTAGTTTTTTCTTCTTTTTTATCTTTTGTTAATATTAATTTATCATTCGAATTCGGCTTCGTAAAGAACATGATTTATTTTATGACATTACAAAAAAAGAATTGGCGAATAACTTTGGTGAAATTTTATCGTATCGAAATTTTATCAATTAACAGCGATTATTATCTTTGTTTAAACGATACTTTTTTGTGACTTAGCAAAATAAAATTCCACATAATCATTTGGCGATAAAGCTATTTAATTTGGTGTGAAAGCAATTTAGGAATAAAATGTTGACAAAATAATGATATATTTTGGCGTTAAAGTGGCAATATGTGGCGTAAAAAGAAAACATTAAAAAGTTGACATAATAGTGGTAAAAATTTGGCGATAAAGCGATATAAATTGGCGTAAAGGCATTTTAGATATAATTTTCTTGGCATAATAGCGCTAAATTTCGGCGTAAAAGCGGTTTCATTTGGCGCAAAAGAATTCCAGAGATAAAAAATTTTAGTGATAAAAATTTGGCGATAAAGCATCAACTTTTGGCGTAAAAGCGCCTCAAAAAACAAGATTCACTTAGTGAAAAAATTTGGCTATAAAGCGATAAATATTGGCGATAAAGCATTTTTTGGCTTAAAAGAAGTTATATAACAAAATTTGCTTAGTGAAAAATGGCTATAAAGCGATAAAGGATAGTGATAATATTTGGCGTTAAAGCGATAAACTTTGGCTTCAAAGCTTTTTCAGGAATAAACTTTGACGTAATAGCTATTTGGTTGCTAATGTTGGCGTAAAAGCACTGTTTGGCTATAAATTTTGGCGAAATAGCACTTTACAATGACACCGAACTTAAGCAACCTTTTTGTCTGTTTACTTGGCGATTTGGCAACACAGTAAAGGATTTTGGCTTAATATCATTTTACCGCGCAAACTACCTGTCCCATTCATTTCTATGCTTACTTACCGACTTGGCAACTTGGCGATGTATTTGGCACAAAGGGTACAGGATCCTAGATTTTAACCTAATCTTCAATCTACAGGGTGGTTATAATTTCTCATTTTCAAAAAGCTGTAAAAAAAAAGAGCCACTCGTCACAATTTCAAATTTGAGCTGAAGATACTTCAAGAAGAGGGAAACGGTGCGGCATCAAAAAGAGTTCCAAATTGTATTAATAGATGGCGCTGTAAACGGCATAAAGAAAGTGAATTCGGCTGCCAGGGATATTTTGAATGGAAATAGCAATGTATTTGGCATGAATTGCACATTAAACCTACTGTGCTTGATTGTTTCGGGGTTTTTGACGGAAAAACTGGCTTCCAAGTCATTCAGTAGTTGTACATTATTAGTTGAAAGCCCATCCACCACGGCATGGTCGTACCAAATTGGACGACAAAAACCGGTGAAACTTTTTGAAACATTTTTTTCGTGCAATACCGTTTCCCTTTCTTCAATTATCATCTTCAGTTAAAATTTAAACTCATTGTGACGATTGGTTATTTTATAGCATTTTTAAAGTAGGCTTTAATTATAATCACCCTGTATAATTATTATTTCATTACTATGAAAAATAATCCTCTAATATATTATAATAAACTACCTCTTTTCAAATGAAGCAGTTCAAAAACTGACATTTCATAATATTTAAAAAAAAATTCAACTGCAATTATTAAGTAAAAGGAGCAATAACAATAAAACATATTATTTTTTCGAGTTCCAAGCAATTTAACATGACGTCGTTCGTCAATAGAATACCACTGTTCGTATCAGATTCAGCGTTAGCCGGGCTGCATCTCACAGGAACTGCTATACACTGTCCATATCATGATACTCTGTTTTGAACGAACACCGCCAAACGATGGTATTTGAGATGGTCACATCTCGAATTCCTATTCCTCTAGCCCAGGAGTGGCCTTCCCAAATGATTTTGCAGGCCACTTTGGAAATGCAACCTAACTCCGCGGGCCGCATATAAAATTATCTATCCCCCTATTAGATTTAGACCACCTGTAGACATTTTTTTGAAGTGAAAAATAAAAACATAATGAGTTATTAGTATTGTGTTTATTATTATTCTTACATGTAAACATTGATAATATAATAATAATGAAACTAAACGCACATTGGAAATAAATAAATAAAATTTAAAATGAAATGTAAAAAATATATAAATATAAGCGAAATAAAAAAAGGAAATCATTAAAAATGTTTATTTTACTAGTGCTATATTTGTTTCTCCACTCTTTCACTTAGCTTTCGCAAATTGAACTCAGTTTGGGTATTTGCACATCGTAATGGGTGTTGCAGGTGAGCGTCCGTTATGTGTGAGGGTGTATATCTACAATTTTTTATTATTTTTTTATAATAGCTAAAGTAGTGAAAACCAATGTATTAAGAAATGCATAATTTTTTCATCCATTTGTTCAAAATTTAACTGTCGAAATTATGAGAAAAAATAAACTTTCATTTTTTTTTTTATTTAAACAATATTTTTTTAAACTATTAAAATAGTAATAGAGTTATAGCCGAATTTACAAAATAAATATCTTTTCCATCTGGTAAAGGTTTGTCGAAAACAAAATATAAAACAAAGAATGTCATGATGTAGGATTAACAACATTGAACTGTTCGCAAATAAACAAATATATTCTTCTTTTGTATTTGTTTGTCAGATGTGAATCTTTCTTGAATTTATTCTTAGTTTACGTAAAAATCTATATAAGATAAAAAGAAAAATAACGAATAGTCCCAAATAACAAGATAGATTCTAACATCAATGGAATTACGCTCAATGAAAGATGAATCATTCGTTCATTTCACTTTAATAAATATATCATTATTTTCTTTCAAAATTCCCTCTAATCACTTTAAAAAAATCATTTCTACTTTTACATAAAAAAAGGTAAGATTACAAGCAGTAAAATAATTGGACTTGCTTTATTAAATTGTTTTTTATTTCATTTTTTTTATACGCAACAAACGTTTTTTTTTTTTTTTTTTTTTTTTTTTTTTTTG
>BPLQ01015119.1:227036-242484 GCA_021605075.1 Caerostris darwini | reverse complement strand
TTTTTTAAAATTTTTTTTTTTTTTTTTTTTTTTTTTTTTTTTTTCCCCTGTTCTTTTTCAGATAAGGATTTTATATTTTCATTATTTAAATTCGTTTCTCTTACTTTAGGAGCTTCAGATCTTGTGATAAGAGAAATAAATTTCAAAACTCTATGTTTATTTCTCTTTATGCATTAATATATATTTTTTGCTTTTTTTTCAATTTTATTTTCTATACTTTTCTGTTTAATTAAAAGTTTATCTAATGAGTGATTCTTGACATGAATTTATATAGTTTTTTATAAACTGAATTTATATAGTGATACTACTGTGCCCAAAACGTAAGACCAATTTTCAATTAAAAATTCCCTGAACTTATGGAATTTCAATTGTTTTTTTCTTTTTTTAGATTGCTGGCACTGTCCTTGCCATCTGTGTGAAATTTCACGTCAAAATATTTATTAGTGTTTGAGTTACGCTTGGCTTTGTGAGACGTTAAAACTGATTCCAGCGATTTTTTAAATGTCTGAATTAAATGAGCAAAGAACTTGCATTCAATTTTGTTTGCGGAAACGTATAGACATTCGGTGAGCATTCCTATATCGGTAAGAGATGTGTAGAAGTCATATAAACTGTTCAAAAAAGGCAGAGAACGCGTTGAAGAAGAAAGGTTCTGTGGTCGACAATCAACCTCAACCGACGAAGCTCACATCCAAAAAATTAAAGATTTGGTGCTAATAACTCGCAAGTGTTCATTTGACATGAAATTACTGCTGCTTTAATTTACAAAATTGTTCCAAGGAATAACAATTTGCAGGAGTTCTAGGAGTAATAAATGAAATAAATACTTATTAATTTTAAATAATTGCGATTTTTTTCTCGATATTAAAAAATAAGAATTATTTGGATTATTCCTTTAAATTCTTCCTAAAAATATTATTATTATTATTTTTATATTATTCATGCATGTATTATTAAAAATTTACTTTTATTATAAAAAAAGTAATTTTTAAAGTAAGTATAATTTAAAGTAATAATTAATTTTATATTCTAAACGTAAGAATGTTCAGTCATTTTAAGTGTTTGTCAAACGCATTTTATTTGAACTTAGAACTACATGTAAGTTAGTGAAAATACTTCCATCATTTTTTATTTTGTTTATTAGAATTTCTTAATTTTAAAGTATAACAAACTAAATAAGTTTTTTTTAAACCAATGTATATATATGTATATACTACTGCGTACAAATAGTAAGACCAATTTTACATTTAAAATTCCCGGGGCTTACGGAATTTCAATTTTTTTTTCTTTTTAGGTTGCTGGTACTGTCCTTGATATCTGTGTAAAATTTCACGTCAAAATATTCTTTAGTGTTTGTGGTAAGCTTGGTTTTGTGAGACGCTAAAACGGATTCCGGCGATTTTTCAAATGTCTGCATTCATTGAGCAAAGAACTTGCATTCACTTTTGTTTGCAGAAACGTATAGAATGTTGCAGAAGGCATTCGGTGAGCATTCCTATATTAGAAATAAATGTTTAGAAGTGGTGTAAACAGTTCAAAGAAGGCAGAGAACGCGTTGAAGACGAAACACTTCTGGTTGACCCTCAACCTCAACCGACGAAGCTCATGTCCAAAAAATTAAAGATTTGGTGCTTGCAAACCTTGCTGATGATGTTGGAATTTCAAAAGGATCGGTCCATTCTATATTGGGTCGTTTTGAGTCGATTGAAGAGATTCAACATAATTCGCCCCGTGCTTTGAAGGCCATTCCTACTGATGACTTTTTAGCATGCATTGAAGATTGAAAAAAAAATCGGCATACGTGCATTGCGTCCGAAGGGGATTCCTTTGAAGGCGATTAAATAAATTTGGAAGAATAGATAAAGAGTTTATAAAAAAAAATAATTTGTGTTACTTTTTGGGCACAGTAGTATATATATATTAATTTAAAAGCGGAATTTCCTTTATCACTATTTCTATTTTAAATTAAATTATTTTCTTAGGATTATGGTTCTAAAGTAATAAAATTTATTTTAAAGAGATATAGAGACAGATGATTGATTTTTTTTTTAAACGAAAAAAATCTATTCAATTATAATTTGGTAAATTATGGATCAAGCATTTTTGAACATATAACTCGAAGATTTTATGGATGCTGGCTGTATTTAAAAGCAATAAAAAATAATGTTCTATTCAATTGCTTTAAAAAAGTGTGGTTTATTCAAGTTACTGTACTTTATGAAAAATAAGCGATTGAAATTCTTCTACAAAAAAATCATATCTTTTGCCTACGCCACATTTGTTTTTAAATAAAATAGATTTCAGATTTAGTTATTACATTGTAAGTTTAATTATCTTCAAATCAATCATAAACCACAGATAAGCTAAATGAACCCATTCTTTTAAAATTACATGAATCCTGCAATTAGTACAATTTCTTTGACAATAGGAATTCTTAATACAAGGCTGGCCAACTCGAGTGATCTTGCGGACCACTTTGGAGATGCATCATAACTGCGCGGCCGCATTTAAAATTATATATCCCCACATGAGATTTACACCCACTATAGGCATTTCTTTGGAGTGAAAAATTAAAATATAATGAGTAATTAGTATTACATTCACTATTATTCTTGCATTTAAACGTAGATGATATAATTATGATACTAAAAGCTCATTGTAAAGGAATATATATCCCTAAAGATGAAATATAAAAAATATATAAATATAAAAGAAATTTTAAAAAATGAAATCATCATTTATTTTACTAGTGCGCTATTTGTTTCTCCACTCATTCACTTAGCTTTTGCAAATCGATCTTGATTTGGGTATTTGCATACCATAAATGGTATTGTGTCCGTTATGTTGAGTGTTGTGATCGGTCAATTTCATTTTTTTAAATAAAAAATAATAATAAAAAGGTTTGCAAGTGTAAGTTGAACCAAAAGCTCTAATAACTTGGACTAACTTGGAATTTAATAACTAAGAGTCTGGTTTGCTCTGCTATCAAACCAGACTCTCACTTGCGTATCTAGGGACTGTCGCTGTGTCACTGAGGTCATTTAAAGGGAGATATGTCATATTATATGTTATTTATATTAGATAACAACAATCTGTTCTAATATAACAGATCTGTTCTAATATAACATGTTCCAAGATGCGCGTGCCTCATGAGTTCGCAGAATAAAATTTAATTATTCTGCGAATTCATAACTGTTGATTCATGACTGTTTATCTGATTCTCAAGATTATTATTTTAAAATCAAAATTAATTTTTTCTCATCATTTCGACAGTTAATATATGGATGTACACATAATGTATTTTTTTAAATGCATTGGTTTCCACTACTTTGACCATTATAAAATAAATCTATTTTGTAAAAGTGTGATAAATCTTGCGGGCAGGAAAATTATTTATTCGGGTTGGCCACCCCAGTCTTTATACACCATGTTACTAAAACTACTTTTAATGAAAACTTATTTCAATCAAAATATATTCACCTTTATTTAAACTATTATTTATACCATATTCATGTACCATATCATTTATACCATATACCATATCAGCATGACATGAAATGAAATAATAGAAATTTCCAATTTAAAGTGAGTATCGGAAACAAGTCATTCTTATACAAGATTGAAATGCTACAGACGTCACTGAATGCTGTTAAGAGTAGTAAAAGCTAATTCCTCAGAGAAGGCAGCACCATTAGAGCATTCTTAAACCCTAATGCATTTTACAAATGGAAAGTGGAAGCAAATGCTGTCCTTAGCATGATATGCTAATGGACAGATTGAACCACAAAATTACCCGTCAGTTAAGTGTTTATTGAAATCAATCGATTGATTCATTCCTACTGGAATTCCTATTGCGAAGGTAAATTTTCTATCAAATCCTTGCATCCATCTGATTAAAGTACTCAACTGCAATGCTTAAAAGGCATCACAAAACAAGAAAAAGGCAAGTTTTATGATTTTCTGCACTGATAACGGTATTTATGATGCACTGTTAGAAATAAAACTTTGGCAATTACATAAAAAATATATTTTGTAAAAGTGTGCTAAATTTCACGGGCCAGAAAAATATTCAAGGCTGGCCGCAGGTTGGCCACCCCTGTTCCAAGTAAAAGAAACTATATAACCAGCATTTTAAGAGAAAAATTTTATTTTATGTTCTTACTAATTTTAAAAACTGGTTTTACAATACAATGAAGTTTGTTTATTTTTAAAGAAGCATTTTTAAATATATAAATTAATATTTTAGCACACTATTTGAAAAATGAAATGTAGAAATATCATATTTGTAAAACTATTTTAAATCCATGTGTGTTCATTTGATATGGATGTTAATGTTATGGGACTTTTGATGGATTATTCAGCTGCAGCTTTTAGTAAAGCCGTGTAACCGGTTATTCATTAGATTTCTGACATTGACATTTTTCTTAATTTAGAGTTCAGTCAGCCCTGCTATAAATGAACGATGTTTTACTTTTTATGTCACATTTTTTTTATGTTCGTGCTTCAAGATAGTCACTTCCGTCCTATATTCTTAAATAATAAATGTCTTTTGGTAACCTGCACCCCCCCCCTCCCCTCAAAGTTTGTCTCATTACCATTGAATCATTCTGAATTTTGATCAGACCCCAACGAACTATACGTGTTCCAAACTTCGTTCTAACTGGATATTATTACAGTTGTGAAATTGGATTTTTACTTTGAAAACATTAAACTCAAGGGCAAACACGTGCGAAATAATTGGAAAAAATAATCTAATATGCTCTGCATTTTTAACCATTACTTGTCTTTCGAAAAAAAGGATATTACAGTAATTAAACAAGTTTTGGAAAACTATATAAACTGAATGTAAAATTTTCCCAATGCATCATCCATACTTTGGTAATGGAACTCATATCCTGAAACGGAAATCGATAGGTTGTGAACAACTTTCGCCCCACCACATCTGCTTAATGACAGAGGAATGTCAATGATGATTCCGTTGATAAATGGACATTTGATAGCTTAAACTTGTAGTAAAATAGAGACGTAATTCGATATACAAAAAGGCAGCCATTTGGTTGGCTCTCTCACTTCCAGATAGACGCCCTCCAGGAACACCGTCTATTAATCATTCTGTAATAGATTTCTGGATGTTATCAAAGACAAATGATGGCATTCGTTGATGTAACGTGAACAAAACTGTGCAAAACACTCACGCATGCTAACAGTGAGGAGTTTTAATTAGGCACTCTTGGCAACTTCCGCACAATCCTCACTTTAAAACCTGTATCATTAGATCAATATTTCAGTGCGCGGCTTCAAAAAGCATGGTTGGAGCAAAAGATTACCTTAAGTCACGGTTATTAAATTTGTTCGCAGTGCTCACTGAATGGTTGCACAGTTATTATAATATTACTTTTAAATACATAAAAAGAAATTGCAAAATTATTTTAATATTGTATTTATATGCACTCGTTCGACATCATAGAATTCAAATGTTTCCTCAAACTTTCTTGACAAATTATATAGTACGTAAACAAGTTCGTAACAAAATTAAAATTTTTTTTTTTTTTTGTGAACTTACGTGTGTTATTTACGTTTCCAGCCTATTCGAAATTCAGATTAAAGAAACATTCTAGGAAAATAAGCGCGACCGAAGCTGGCTCATCAGTCTCCCCAAGATCATACATGCAACACTATCAGCGAAACGTCATGAATAAAATGCGCTTTTCATCTCTGTATTCCTCTAGGATAGGATCCATGGAAAAAATTGTATTCAGTTCTTTTGATACAACTTGTTTTTTAGATAAAGATAGGAAGTGGTGGTCTCCGTCATCTACGTATAACTCTTTAAAGGACGTGGCTTCTATACGTGTTTTGTATGTTTTTTTATGTTTGTAGTTTTTGGATGTTGATTTGCATTTTAAAAAGAGTCTTGTTGTCTCGTGTGTTTGCTCACAAATATATGTATAAATGAGATGTACCCCAAGAACTTTTTTTTGTTTGATCTGGGATTCTCTTCTTGAAGTGGCCCCCCCCCCCGACACATTTAATATGAGAAATAAATAATATTTTCTGGTTAAAATATTATGGGGGCCTGATAGCCGAGTGGCTAGCACTCGGTACTGCAGATTTCGGGCTCGAGTCCAGGCGGTGACATGGATGTTTGTAGTGGTTCGGAATCCACTTTAAACCGTAGGTCCCGGTCTAATAAGATTGTAAAGCTTTGCACATGTAGTGTGACTCTCGTTCGTTGCATATCTTCAAAGCTACACGTGCCGCCTGGGTAGTGCTAAATGATTAACAGTGGTGCAACCTCTGTCTATGGCGTAAAGATAAACTCTTGTATTGCCAGCTGCGTTAGAAACAACAATATTAAAAACTTTCATTTATTTTTATTCTTATATAATAAATATGAACTATTAATTAGGCGTATTATTTATTTATGCCTCGTATTTATTTTTAAATATATTTATTATTTAAACTTTTTATTTATTAAGCATGCTTACATAATAAATTACACTTTTTCGTAAGTATAACTATTTATTTAAAAAAATACAAAAGCATTTTTAATACACAAAACACATTGCTTAGTTATTTTGATATTACTTTTAAATGCATAAAAAAAAATTGCACAATTATTCAAATATTGTTTTTATATGCACTCGTTCCACAGCATAAAATTCCAATTTTTCTTCAAACTTCCTTGACGAATTATGTAGTGCGTAAACAAGTTCGTAACAAAATAAAAATATATTTTTTGGGATCTCTACATATTTTTTTTTCCCTGTGTGTTATTTGATTTACGTTTCCAGCCTATTCGAAATTCAGTTTAAAGAAGAATTCCAGGACATTAAGCGAGACCGAAAGCCGGCTCATCAGTTTCCCCACTGTCCTATATGCAACAATATCGGCGAAAAGTCATGAATAAAATACGCTTCTTATCTCTTTCTGCTCTGGGATATGATCCGTGAACAAAATTGTATTCAGTTCTTTTTGATACTATTTTATTTTAGATAAAGATTCTTGAAGAAGGAGGAAACAGGTATGGTATCAAAAAAAACTTCCACCGATTTTTCAAATCCAATGGGGTATGACCTTGATTTGGTGGATGGGCTTTCACTAAGAGTAACACAGTTGTTGAATGACTTGGTAGTCATTTTCCGTCAAAAAACCGCGACAATCAAGCACATTGAACACTACAGTTGGTTAAATGTGCAACTCATGACAAATACTTTATCAATTCGATTCAAAATATCACTGGAAGCCAAATTTACTTTCTTTATGCCGCTTACAGCGTCATCTATTAATACACATTGGAACTCTACTATACAGTTGGTTTAATGGACAACTCATGCTAAATACGTTGTAATTTCAGTTTAAAATATCAACCGATTTCACTTTCTTTATGCCAGTTACAGCGCAATATCATTGTGACGAGGAGTTCTTTAATTATAATCCTCCTGTATATGCACAAATGAGATGCACATCAAGAATCTTTTTTCATCATATCTGGATTTGATTATCACTTTTAAACTGCTTAAATATTCCTTAAATTTTCTTAAAAAATTCGATTCCAAATCTTTGGGGATTTCATAGTATGATCTGATATGCTCTTCTTGAAGCTTTTTTTTTTATTTTGTTTTTTATTTTCTCGCCGCATTTAATCATTTCATATGTAAAATGAATACTGTTATGTGGTTAAAATATTATGAAGTTATAATAAAATCTACGATGCGAGTTATATTTACATTTGAAACTTTTGAGAAATCAAAGCCCGCTGTGGTTCGAATGCAGCTGGCAGTACAGAGACAGTTAGTCTTTATGCCAGAAGTAAGGGCTGCACCGCTGTTACTCCTTTAGCACTACCCAGGGGGCACGTGTAGCTTGAAGATAGGATACGGACGCGAGTAACGCTACCTCCACTATGCTCTATGATTCTATTACACCGGTTTAAAGTGGATTCCGAACCCCTACAAACATCCATGGCACCGCCGGAACACGAACCCGAATCGTATATAATAAATAAGAACTGTTAATTAGGCGTATTATTTATTATTTATTTATACTTCTTATTTATTATTAGATTTATTCATTATATAAGCATTTTATTTATTATGCATCCATAATAAATACTAAAACTTTTACTTACGTAAATTATTATTTTTAGAAAAGGCAAAAGCATTTTAATACACAAAACACATTGCATAGTTTTCTTAATGTTGAATTTATATACATAAAAAAAAATTGCAAAATTACTTTAATATTACTTTTAAATACGTAAAAAATGCAAAATTATTTTAATATTACTTTTAAATACATAAGAAATTGCATAGTTATTTTAATATTACTTTTAAATACGTAAAAAAAATTGCAAATTATTTCAATATTGCATTTATATGCACTCGCTAAACATCATTGAATATAAATATTTCTTCAAACCTCCTTAACGAATTACGTAGTACGTAAACAAGTTATAAACAAAATAAAATAAATGTATTTTTTGAGATCTCAACATAATTTTTTTTCGCGTGTTTATTTTATTTACGTTTCCAGCTTATTCGAAATTCAGTTTAACGAAACATTCCAGGACATTAAGCGCGACCGAAATGCAGAAGCTGGCTCATCAGTCTCCCCACGGTCATATGCAACAACAATAACAACGAAAAGTCATGAATAAAATGCGCTTCTCATCTCTTTCTCCTCTGGGATATGATGCATGGACACAATTGTATTCAGTTCTTTTGATGCTATATTTTTTTAGATAAAGATGGGAAGTGGCGGTCTCTCCGTGATCGACTTTAAAGGACGTGGCTTCTTTGCGCGTTTTGTATGTCTAGGGTTTTTTGATGTTGATTTGCATTTTAAAAAGAGTCTTGTTACTCACAAATTCATATGCAAATGAGATGTACAACAGGAAGAGTTTTTTTCATGATATCTTGATTTGATTATTACTTTTAAACTGAGCAAAAATTCCTTTAATTTTCTTCAAAAAATTCGATTCTAAATCTTTTGGCATTGCATAGTCTGGTCTGGTATTCTTTTCTTGGAGCATTTTTTATTTATTTTTTTTATTTTTTCCATACATTTAATCATTTCATAAGTATCATTTCATAATTTCATTTCATACTATTTTCTGGTTAACATGTTATGAAGTTGTTATAAAATCTACGATACGAGTTACATTTACATTTGGAAATTTTTAGAAATTAAAGCATTGTAACCGTGGTTCCACCTATGCAACCCTGTTTCCTCCTAAGCACTGCAAGAGCGCCTCTTGCGGTGGACAGAAGAAATCATCAGTAGATGTCGAGACTCTCGTCAGAGAGGACGTACGGCAAAACAGGCGCTGGCGTTAGTTACGAGCTCTCATCCCGAGAGGTAGAAGTGGAATCCTTCCACAACTGTACAATTAGCTTCAACTTCAATGACATTTCGTTTACAGTCTCTCAACCAGAGTGAAGGTATAGTTAGCACCTTCCTGTGCATAAATTGGCCTACAGACTCCCATCCAGAGAGTAAGTCTATTTCGTTATCCAGCGAGTACCTGGGTGACTTAACAGCTAGAATTGGAATCCCTCCATTTACTTATAAGTATATGTCTTTAAAGATGTTACCCGATATATATTAATTGTTGTAGTGTCACGTGTTCGTGCTTGTACGTTGTAAAAATAAAATTATGGGCTGTTAAACGTGACTCGATTCCACCACAACCCAGTTTACTCATTATTTAAGCATTTTATTTATTTTGCTCTAAAATAAATAATTACACTTTTACTTCAGTAGAATTCTTTACTTAAAAAAAAATGCGATAGCATTTTAATACGTAAAACACCTTGCAAGATTATTATAATATTACTTTTAAATGCATAAAAAAATTGCACAATTATTTTAATATTGTATTTATATGCACTCGTTTCTCACCATAGAATTCAAATTTTTCTTCAAACCTTCTTGACGAATTATATAGTGCATAAGCAAATTCGTAACAAAATAAGACTATATTTTTTGTGATCTCTATATAAATTTTTTTTCCTGCGTTTATTTTATTGACGTTTCCATCCTATTCGAAATTCAGTTTAAAGAAACATTCTAGGACATTAGGCGCGACCGAAAGCCGGCTCATAAGTCTCCCCACGGTCATATATGCAACAATATCGGCAATATTCAACAATATATATACCAATCAAGTCACGAATAAAATATGTTTCTTATCTCTTTCTCCTCTGGAATAGGATCCATGAACAGAATTGTATTCAGTTCTTTTGATACTATATTTTTTTAGATAAAGATGGGAAGTGGTGGTCTCTCCGTGATCTACTTATGCCTCCTTAAAGGACGTGGTTTCTTTGCGTGTTTTGTATGTCTAGGGTTTTTTGATGTTGATTTTCATTTTAAAAAGAGTCTTGTTGTCTCGTGTGTTTGCTGTCAAATACATGATGATTATACTTAAATACTTACTTACAAATAACTTACATTAATACCCACTTCCAAAATGCTGTAAAAAAAGAGCTACTCGTCACAATGAGTTCACATTTGAACTGAAGATACTTGAAGAAGGGGGAAACCAGTATGGTATCAAAAAAAAGTTCCACCGATTTTTCATGTCCAATGTGGTATGACCTTGATTTGGTGGATGGGCGTTTCACTAAGACTTTCACAATTGTTGAATGACTTGGAACTCATTTTTTCCGTGAAAAAAACCGAAACAATCAAGCACATTGAACACTACAATAGGTTTAATGTGCAACACATGCCAAATAAGTTGTCATTTCGATTCAAAATATCACTAGCAATCAAATTCGATTTATTTATGCCGCTTAGGCATCTATTAATACACTTTGGAACTTTTTTTATGCCGCTCCGTTTTCCCTTCTTCGAGTAACTTCAGTTCAATTTTGAACTCATTATGGCGAGTGATTTTTTTTTACAGCATTTTGAAAGTGAGCAAACACACGAGACAACAAGACTCTTTTTAAACTGCAAATCAACATCGAAAACCTCTAGACATACAAAACAAGCAAAGAAGCCTCATCCCTTAAAGAGACGTAAGTAGATCACAGAGACCACCGCTTCCTATCTTTATCTGACAAATATAATTATAATTAATTATAAATATTAATTAAATATTTTTTAATTATAATTACCTTATATGTACACAAATGATATGTCCACCAGGAACGTTTTTTTTATGATATCTTGTTTCGGTTATCACTTTAAAACTGCGCAGAAATTCCTTTAATTTTTTTTTAAAAATTCGATTTTAAATCTATTGACATTGTATAATCTGGTTTTCTTTTCTTGAGACATTTATAAATTTTTCTACACATTTATTCATTTCATTTGTAAAATAAATACTATTTTCTGGTTAAAACATTATGAAATTATAATCAAATCTACGATCCGAGTTATATTTACATTTAACAATTTTGAGAAATTAAAGCATGTTGTCGTTCTATTACAGCTGGCAATACAGAGACAGTTAATCTTTATGCCATAAGCAAGGGCTGCACCACTATTCCTCATTTAGCACTAACCAGGGGTAACGAACCTGGTCTACCTCGAAACCTGGGGTACCGATCGCCAGAGCGCTAGCCACTCGGCCATCAGGCCCTAGAGAAGAAATTAAAGCATGAAAATTTCACTATTCAATACCATAAATCAGTTCAGAATTCCAATTTTATATTCTTGCTTATATATTATTTTATTTTGTATACTTTTTCATTCATAAAAAATCTATTCCTTATGATATTTTTCACAACAATTTTTGCATATAATAAGAGAATGCGTTTTACTAAAGATATACCATTCGGATAGATATGGGGCCTGATGGCCGAGTGGCTAGCGCTCCGGTACCATAGGTTTTGGATTCGACTCCTGGCGGGGCCGTAGATGTTTGCAGTGGTTCGAAAACCACTTTAAACTGCAGGTCTGATAGGATCGTAGAGCGTTATGGGGGTAGTGTGATTCGCCACCGCAGCATGTCTTCAAGCTACACGTGCTCCCCCTGGGTAGTGCTAAATGAGTAACAACGGTATGCAGCCGTTGCTTATGGCTGTCTCTATATTGTCAGCTGCATTAGAGAAACAACAACAAATATATATACCACATTTTTCCCACGCAGATGATGTCTTTCTGTTGGATTTTCTAAGCCACTTTTTACACTATTTGCTATACTTCTCTGGTATATTTAACGGTATTCTTACTGTTGTTTGTACAAGGTGGAATGCATTTATTCTTTTTCATTTTATAAGTGATCTTTTATAAGTTCGATATTCTCGCCATTATGGAACGTCCTTAAGAGAACTGTAAATGCTACCAGTTTTAACTTGTTGTAAATTTAGGGTAATTTGGGGTTGAATGTGTTGCGCGTGCTTCTTCAACTAACGTTGGATGCCAGATGGCATTTGTGGCATTTTTTTTCATTTATTGCATAGTTTTTTTGTCTCGTTTTTAATATATTTTATGATACTGCAAAAATCTTATCTTCATCAGAATCATTACTTAAGAAACATTTTCTATTATCTGAAGAAAAACATCTGTAACATCATAGCACATGTGGCTAGTTTATCCATGCAATTTTTAAAAATTCACAAATTTTATCGATATGTATGAACAAAAACAACATGGATTTTTTATTTACATTTAATTCAGAAGCAATTTTTTATTTTTTTTTAATTTTTATTTTTATTTTTATTTATTATTATTATTATTTTTTTTTTTTGCTTATGTACTTTCTTAATAAACTTATTGAAAAACATCTGTCATTTGACATAACTATTTTAACTTATTATTTATAATTATAATTGTTTTCAATTGTATGAGTTTAATATTATCAATAACAGATAATTGTGTGTTTTATGCATTCTCTGCAAAAGTTTGTCAACTCAGCTTTACAAACTGTTCTCATCTTTCGCTTTTTCAAAGATTTAGATCCATTTTAGCATCAGTTTCGAAGTATACTCTTAAAACGAATGAAACATTGCATAAATTAAAGCGATTACCCCTCACTAATGCAAACACGTAACTTTTTGTTTACAAACTTTAATTTTACAAACTTTATATATGATAAAATACAGACGTAAATTGATTGCAATGTTAAAAACAATATATAATACAATATGGAAATAAATTAATTGCAAATAAATTAATTAAAATATTGAAAACTTTTAAATATAAAACACTCTTCTGAAATTTTGCTTACACAGAATTCATCCATTCGCTTTTCAGAAAGTAACATATATTTTTAATAAAAATCTGCAATTGCTAACAAGAATGAAGTAAAATTAAACGAATCTACAAAATAATAATAATGATCATAATAAATAAAATTTGAACAAACTTCCAGAAAAACAAGCTCATGTTTTAAAAAATTTAATTTAATATAATAAATCAAGTTTCTTGTTTCTCTATAATACTAAGTTTAATTTAATAATACGAAAAAACACCAGTAAGGAAAATGTTTCATAATAGTTAGGAGTAAAGTTGTTATGCAAATAAAATTTAGAACATTTGAAAAAGAAATTCCAAGATCTTCTATCCGTAGTAGTTCTCTAAAAAAAGCTATACAATGTTAATGAAAAAACATCTACATTGCAAGTGTTAATGAATTTCATTTAATTAGTATAAATTTGGATTCTCATTTACTCATTTTTTGTTTCATTTCTTTTTAATTCTTTCTTCACTGGCGTTATTTTTTTTTTCATAAAAATGCAGTTACTTGGCTTTAAAGTACTTGGTGTAATAACAGACTCAATTTCAAGTGCAAGTTCTTCTTGTGAGAATAAACTAATTACAGACAAACTTCTTACATTCAAGTCGTGTTTCTAAAAAGGAATTTTTTTTCTTACAACATTTTATGACAAAAAAAAGTGCAATGAGATTACACAGAAGTATTGTTGTGAGTGAAATATATGTTTCACAAGGAAGTTTTTCTTTCTCTGCAGTTTTAAGTTTTTAAATTAAATTATGTTTGGGAAGATACTTATAGGAAAAGAGTACCGTCCTAAATGTTATTTGAAATTAAAATATTTCATACTTCTTATTCACTTTTTTAAATATTATTGCAACCTGTACTGTTTAAATATTTTTTCATTCTGTACTGACAGCCTTTTTTCAGCAATGTTTCATAGAATTTTTTTTTTATGCTATCGTTAAATTGTTCTAAAGCATTAAAATAAATACATGAAAATTCAAACGTATACATAACAGGATATATAAATCATGAAAAGTCGTATGTATATAAATCATATAAAACATAAAAAGTCATTTCTAAACTTTCATATAAAACCTGAAAATTCAAATGTATACTTTCATATAAAATATGAAAATCCAAATATATACATGCATATTTAAATTGAAATAAAAAAAAAAAATTTTTTTAAATACTTAAAATTAAACGAATATAAAGTAAACTTAAAAGAATCTACAAATTAATAATAATAATAAATTTTGCAACAAACTTCCAGAAAAACAAATTCATTTTTTAAAAATCCAATTTAGTATAATAAATCACGTTCCTTGTTTCTCTATAATTCTAAGAAGTAAAGTTTATGATGAAATGTTTCATAATAGTTAGGAGTAAATTTGCTATGCAAACAAAACTTAGAATATTTGAAAAAGAAATTCCAACATGTTCTATCCACAATAGTTCTCTAAAAAAAAAAACTGTACAGTGTTAATGAAAAAATGTCTGCTTTGCAAGTGTTAATGAATTTCATTTAATTAGTATAAATATGGATTCTCATTTACTCATTTTTTGTTTCATTTCTTTTTAATTCTTTCTTCAGTGGTGTTATTTTTTTTTCTTTCATAAAAATGCAGTTACTTGGCTTTAAAGTACTTGGTGTAATAACAGACTCAATTTCAAGTGCAAGTTCTTCTCGTGAGAATAAACTAATTACAAAGAACTTATTAAATTCAAGTCGTGTTTCTAAAAAAGAATTTTTTTTCTTGCAACAATTTATGATAGAAAAAAGTGCAATGTTATTAAATAGAAGTATTGTTGTGAATAAAATATATGTTTCACCAGAAATTTTTTTTTCTCTTAAATTTTACATTTTTAGATTAAATTATATTTGGCAAGATACTTATAGGAAAAAAGTACTGTCCTAAATATTATTTGAAATTAAAATTTTTCATACTTATTATTCACTTTTTTTAAATATTATTGTATCTTATACTGTTTAAATATTTTTGTATCATGTACTGTTTAATTATTATTGCATATTATACGGCCAATCTTTTTTAAGTAAAGTTTTGTGAACATTTTTGATGCTACTGTTAAATTGTTATAAAATATTGAAATAAATACATGAAAATTCAAATGCATACATAACAGGTAATATAAAACATTAAAAGTAATATGTATATTTTCATACAAAACAAAAAAAATCGCATGTATACTTTCATATAAAACATGAAAATTCAAATTACATAACATAAAATATAAAACATGCAAATTCAAATT
>BPLQ01015119.1:116981-211492 GCA_021605075.1 Caerostris darwini | reverse complement strand
ACATGAAAAGTCATATGTATATAAATCGTATAAAACATGAAAATTCAAATGTAAACTTTAATATAAAACAAGAAAATTCATATGTATACTTTCATATTCATATGTATACTTTCATATAAAACATGAAAATTCATATGCACATAAATCACATAAAACAGGAAAATTGAAATGTAAACTTTAATATAAAACAAGAAAATTCATATGCATACTTTCATATAAAACATGAAAATTCATATGCATATAAATCATATAAAACATGAAAATTCAAATGTAAACTTTAATATAAAACATGAAAATTCATATGTATACTTTCATATAAAACATAAAAATTCAAATGTATACTTTCATATAAAATATGAAAATCCAAATGTGCATATGCATATTTTTATACTTGGCAAAAATTGTCAAAAAAGGTTGTTTTTTTTTGTTTTACATAATTACCCCTAACAAAAATAATATATATTATTTATTTACATAAATGGAGACATATATCCATTATGCATATATTTAACTAAAATAATGACACCATTTTAAAGTATAGCTGAAATACAGCCAACTGAGTCATTGAACAAAATATTTTTAACAAAACAGTCAATAATGCCTTTCTAAATGCTAATTTTTAACAAAATGCTAACAATTCCTCTCTGAAGGTCAACTTTTAACAAATATTCCAATAATTCCTCTCTAAATGCCAATTTTTAACAAAAATACCAATAATTCCTCTCTAAATGAAACTCCAACTCCGCTATAGCTCTTAAAAACAAATATTTAAAATTCCATTAAATTTTAGAAATTGTTATAACAGTTATGACTGTTATCGTATGGTGACGTAGCAAAATATACACTGTAAATTTTTGAATTCATGAACTGAGTAACTTAATAGCTCGAGATAAAACGGTTTTATCTCGATTTCAATAAATGACTCTACAAACAAACACAAAACAGTTTTCAAGCTCTAAAAGTCTCATTTTTGAAATAAAACAAAAAATATATTTTCATTTTTCAATTCCTTCTATTAGCTCCCTATATATATCTTGTTCAAATTTACAATCGTTCATAAAATACTTTTTATTCATCCACTCGAGTTCAAGTACATTTTTTTTAACTTGTAGTGGATGACACTGGATGTTAATACAGTCTTTTCAAATACTAATTCATTAATTTAATTTAATAAATTAATTTTAGCTGCATTTAATTGGTAGTTACATCTATCTACCAATAGATGGCGCCAGATAAACTTAAAAAAATAAATGAACATTATTTATAAAGGACTTTCTGCAATAGAGTGGAAAAAAAAGTAGGAACTGACTTTAATTTTTTTTTTTTTTATATTACTTGCTTTAATGAAAATCGTGATTTGAAGATCGTCAGTTATCTTAATTTTAATTTCTTAACTATTTAAGAATTAGAAATTTTTTTTTTTTCAAATGTCATCCCTATCAGAAAAAAAGCATTATTTACATCAGAGATCCCAAATGATCTTGCGGGCCACTTTGGAAATGCATCGTAACTCCACGGGCAACATGTAAAACAAAATACCACAATACCATAAAACAGCATACCCACTAGAGACATTTTTATTTTCATATTACATCCTGTTATATTAGATGTTCGAAGATGCGCGCTCATAATGAGCTCGCAGAAGGTAATTTAATACTTCTCCTAACTCATAACTGTAAACTCATAAATGAACTCAGGCACTATCTGTCCTATATTCGCAAGTATAATATTTTAAAATCAAAGTTAATTTTTTCTAATCATTTAGACAGTTCATTTTTGAATATAGGGATGGACACATAATGTATTTTTTTCAATACATTGGTTTTCATTTCCTTGGCCATTATAAAATAATTATATTTTGAAAAAGTGTGATCAATCTCACGGGCCAGAAAAATAGTCAAGGCAGGCAGCGGGTTGGCCACCCCTGGTTTACATTATAGAACACATATACAAATAACAGTCAAAATAGCACTTGTTCAGAATGTTACCTACTATTTTCTGCAAACAAAATGGAATGCAATATCGTGTACCTTAGTAGCTCGAAGCATATAATTTGAAATGTTCCAGATAACTTCGATTAATGGCATAATCCCAGATCCAATTACCAATTATCCCCATAATTGCATGGCCCCAGATGCTATCGCAAAAAATATTAGATGTTAGGAATACCGAAAGTCATAAGAAATATGGGTTAAAATTTGGCGATTGAGTTGGTCATTTAACGTTAGGGATTAGTAGCCTATTGGAATGTGGCGGCAAAATTAGTTTTATGCCTAAGCTGACATGGCTGTCGTGCATAAATATTTTACAGTAATCGTAATCTACAAAACTTCTTAAAAAGGGGAAACTTTTTTTTTATGTCTAAGAAAGGTATTTTTATTTTGTTTTTCTAAACAGGGGGAAATTTTCTAAAAATTTTATACCGGTATCCCGTTATTATTATTTTTTTTTTTTTGATCGTATAAAACCGTTAGTTTTATCGCATAATTTACAAGTTAAAATATTTTATGTTCAACATTTTGCATTTTATAAGATCTTTAGTTGCTTTATGGTTACCTTTCACGTAACTTACAACTGATTCCTTATTTGAAGCCAAATTTTATATAAAGCAATACTCAAATATTAATACTTTTTTTTAAAATTAATCAACATAAAATTCCTATTATCCATATTTATGTGAAATTATTGGCATTTAAGTTTGTAAAAACTTGTTATTAGAAATGATAGAAATAAAAACTTGGCTTATGTTTACCTTACCCGTAAATTAAAACTGATTCTAATTTGAAGCCAACTTTTGTATAAAGCATTAATCAACCATTAATACTTTCATTTTGAACTAATAAACGTATTAGTCATATTATCCATAGTTAATGTGAAACTATTGGCATTTAAGTTTTTAAAAACTTGCTAATAGAAAAAAATTCAAGGATACCAGTCTAGAAATAAGTTTTTAAAGACCATATATATATATATATATATTCTTATTAAAATTCTTCTACCAATTTAAAATGAACTCGAAAAAAAGTGTAATATTAAGTAATAATATTAAGTTAACACGAATTTTAGTTGACGAAAGTAACTTAATATTTTTTAAATTAATATTAAATTGCTTGATTTTAATCGATGCATTAGATCAGGGGTCTCGAAACTTTCCAACGTTAGGGCCATACTGTTTACTCCAGTAAGTAAAAAGGGCCGAAACCATTTTAATTTTTCTGCCATTATCTATAATTTCTTGACTAGTCGCCAAGTACGTGCTCTGAGCGAGCATACGCTCACTAAATTCGTTGGTTCAATTACTACAATTACTATTGTGTACAATTGTAATGCCAACGGCCATACCATGCTGAATATACCGGTTCTCGTTAGATCACCGAAGTCAAGCAACATTGGGCGCGGTCAGTACTTGGGTGGGTGACCACCTGGGAACACCGCGTGCCGTTGGCATTCACAAATTTGGGATCTGAATGACCGAGTGTCTGGCGCTCGGTGCCACAGGTTTCGGGTTCGAATCCCGCCGGTGCCATGGATGTTTGTAGTGGTTCGGAATCCACTTTAAGCCGGTCGGTCCCGGTCTCCTACGACTGTAAGAGCGTCACGGAGACAAAGTCAGACTTCTATCTACGGGTGCTCCATCACAACAAAAGCTGCTTCCTTCCCCTTCAACCATGAGTACGTATGGGCTCGTGGGCTTGGCCAGACAAGTGGGATAAGAAACAACAACACTATTGTGTATGTATGTCGATGGTTTTTTTTATCCAACTTATTACAGCAACAATAAACTATTCGCTGTCACGGGCCGGATTAATGACACTGGCGGGCCGGATTTGGCCCTCGGGCCGTAGTTTGGAGACCCCTGCATTAGATCAGTCGTCACGTGCAAGGTAGATGTTGGCAGGATTACTTAATAACGATTCATTTTTTTTTTATTCATTATATTATTTTTATGTGTGGCTTTAGATTTGTTAAACATATGAATTAATTTGAAAGGAGTGAGTGAGTGACACTCTGCGATCATGTCAGACCAGGGCATAAGGTTTAAAGTGCATTCCGAACCACTAAAAACATCCATGGCAACGCCGGGGCTTATTTTATTAATAATAATTATTATTATATTCATTTTTATAGTTAATTTATTTAATAATTATTATTAATTATTTATTTCATTTTAATTAATTATTTATTATTTATATTAATTTATTAATTATTTTTTTTATATAATGCTGTTGGCAAACACTTAGATAGTTGTCTTTGATGTCTTAAGGCAAGCGCTGCACCAACGTTACTCACCTAGAAATACCCAGGAGGCGCCTGTAGCTTGAAGATAAGCTATTGACGCTGAATAACAATACTCTCGCAACGCTCTACGATCCTATTAGACCAAGACCTACACTGTAAAGTGGATTTCGAACTACAACAAACATCCACGGCACCATCGGGACTCGAACCCGAAACTTGTGGTACCGAGGGCCAGAGCGCTGGCCATTCTGCCACAATTATTTATTTAATGCAAAAGCATTTTAATATGCAAAACACACTACGTAATTATCTTAATAATACGTTTAAATACATATAAAAATTGGCAAATTAGTTTGATGTTGCATTTATTCCACCATTAAACTAACATTCAACATTCATTCGTTCCACATCATAGAATTCAAATTTTTCTCCAAACCTTCTTGACGAATTATGTAGTACGTAAACAAGTTTGTAACAAAATATATATATTTTGTGATCTATACATAATTTTTTCCTACGTCCATTTTATTTATGTATTCCAGTCTATCCGAAATTCAATATAAAGAAAATTTCTAGGCCGTTAAGTGAGACCGAAATGCCGAAACCGGCTCATCAGTTTCCCCGTAGTCATATATGCAACAGCATCGGCGAAAAGTCACGAATAAAATGTGCTTCTCATCTCTTTCTACTCTGGGATGTCATCCATGAACAGAATTGTATTCAGTTCTTTTTGATACAATTTCTTTTTTAGATAAAGATCTAAAAGATTAAGATTTTTCAGATTAGATAGATGATCTACTTATGCCTCTTTAAAGGATGGTTCTCATTTACGTGTTTTGCATGTCTGCAGTTTTTTCATGTTGATTTGCATTTTAAAAAGAGTCTTGCTGTCTCGTGTGGTGGCTCACAAATATATATGCAAGTGAGATGTACAACGGGAAGGTTTCATTGTAGGATATCTTGATTTGAGAATCACTTTTAAACTGCACAAAAAACTCCTTTAATTGTCTTCAAAAAATTCGATTCTAACTCTTTTGCCATAGCATAGTCTGGTCTGGTGTCCTCTTCTTGAAGTATTTTTTTATTTTTTAGACACAATTAATCATTTCATATTTAAAATAAATACTATTTTCTGGTTAAAATATGAGGGAGTTATGATAAAATCTAGGTACCAGTTATATTTGCATTTGAAAATTTTGAGAAATTAAAGCACGTTTTTGTTCTAATACAGCTGGCAGTACAGAGACAGTTAGTGTTTATGATATAAGCAAAGAGCGCACGGCTGTTACTAATTTAGCACTATACGGGGGCCACGTGTAGCTTGAAGATAGGCTACGGATGCGAGTAACACAACACCCACAACGCTCTATGTTTCTATTAGGTCTGGACTTACGGTTTACAGCAGATTCCAAACCACTACAAACATGCATGGCACCTCTGTGACTCAAATCCGAATCTTATTTAATAAATAAGAACTATTAATTAGGCGTATCTTTTATTATTTATTTATGCTTCTTATTTATTATTAAATTTAATCATTATTTAAGCATTTTATTTATTATGCTTCCATTATAAATACTTACACTTTTACGTAAGTAAATTATTATTTAAAAAAAATACAAAATCATTTTATTACACAAAACGCATTGTATCGTTATTTTAATATTACTTTTAAATACATAAAAAAATTGCACGATTGTTTTAATATTTATATTAAAATAATTTTATATGCGCAATTATTTATTTTTTCAACGCATTTATGTGCACTCATTTCACATCATAGACTTTTACTTTTAAATACATAAAAATATTAATAATTATTTTAATATTGCATTTATAAATATTCGTTTCATATCATAGAATTCAAATGTTTCTTTAAACCTTCTTGACGAATTATGCAGTACGTAAACAAGTTCGTAACCAAATAAAAAGTATATTTTTTGTGATCTGTACATAATTTTTTTTTCCTGCGTCTATTTTATTTACGTTTCCAGTCTATTCGAATTTCAGTTTAAAGAAACATTCCAGGACATTAAGCGAGACCGAAGCCGGCTCATCAGTTTCCCCACGGTCGTATACTGCAACACTATGAGCGAAAAGTCATGAATAAAATACGCTTCTCATCTCTTTCTCTCCGGGGATATGATCCATGAACAGAATTGCATTCAGTTCTTTTGATACTATTTTATTTTAGATAAAGATAGGAAGCGGTGGTCTCCGTCATCTGCTTATGGATGCCTCTTTAAAAGACGTGGCTTCTTTGCGTGTTTTATATGTCGAGAGTTTTTGGATGTTGATCTGCATTTTAAAAAGAGTCTTGCTGTTGTCTCGTCTCTTATGTTTGCTGACGAATATATACGCAAATGAGATGTACACCAGGAATTGCTTTTTTTATGATATCTTGATTTGACTATCACTTTAAAATACTTTTAATTTTCTTAAAAAATTATATTCAAAAACTTCTGTTATTGCAACAGCTGGTCTGGTATTCCATCTTGTAGCATTTTTTATTTTTTTTTTTCGACACATTCCATCATTTTTTACGTAAAATCTGGTCAAATCATGTTATATGTTTTTCTGGTTAAAATATTATGAAGTTATAATAAAATCTGTAATACGAGTTAAATTTGTATTTGAAAATTTTGAGAAATTAAAGCACGTTGTTGTTCTAATGCTGCTGGAAATACAGAAACAGTTAGTCTTTGATACATTAAGGCAAGCGCTGCACGTCTCTTATTCATTTAGCACTATCCATGGGGCACATGTAGAAGATATGCTACCTCCACAACTCTCTACTATCGTATTATACCGGGACCTACGGTTTAAAGCGGATTCCGAACCACTACAAACATCCATGGCACAGCTGAGAATGGAACATGAAACCTGTGGTACTGAGCTCCAGACACTCAGCCATCACGCCCTTTTATAATTATTTATTTAATACAAAATCATTTTAATACACAAAACTCATTGCATAATTATTTTAATATCACTTTTAAATACGTAAAAAAAATTGCAAATATATTTTAATAATGTCTTCATATTTTCACATCAAGACCAAGGCACTAATTCCCGTGTGGCAGTTGGTGTATAAAAAGTGTCCTGAAAATTCAAAAATTTTTCAAGTTGACAGATTGCTCCACCTCTCGGTGCGCGTGGAAAAATTCAACAGGAAGCCGGGTGCTTCCCAATGTTTTGCGTGCAATCTTTTCCATCATTCGGCAAAGAACTGCCATTACAAGAAACGTTGTCTGAAATGTGGTGGCGAGCACTACCTGAAGGATTGCACAATTCAGGACAGGATTGAAAATCCTACCTGCAGTAACTGCCACCAGATGGGGCACCTTGCCGCATGGCGCGGTTGCCCGAAATTCCCGAAGCCACACCTTCCACCCAGTCTCAACGTCGAGCCGCCGAAGACAACTTTCAACAGTCGACCAGTCACGCCTGGTGTCTCCTACGCAAGTTTCTTGCGTGGGCCGCCGCCAGCTGCTCCATCAGTGATTCCCGATCGCCAAAACATCTGGCAAGATTTCGATCATGATACGGCTGCCAAAACAGTGTATAACCTACAGGAAGTTTCCAGCATCTTCAACATGCTTGGTGGTATAGACAACTTCTATGCACAATTAAAAAACGCTAATTCACCTTTCGAAAAATTTCAAATCATCGCTAAATGTTTCAAATTAACTATTTAATCGCTTTTCCAAATTTCAATTGCACCATGCTGTCTTCGGTTTTACCGTTTCTTTTTTCACAAATGTCTAACGTTTCTTTTCATTTCTTTGCCCCGTGGACATGACCAATGCTCACTTCCTTCTTTTGTATAGTAATGTACTGTTTTTCCAATGTCTTTTACTGTAACAGATTAGGAGTTTTTCAGGCCCTACATGGCCATGGTACTCCGTGAACCAGAATGATGATGAATGATGATATTTTCACATCATAGAATTCCAATTTTTCTTGAAACCTCCTTGATGAATTATGTTGTTGTTGTTGTTGCTTATCCCCTTGATTTAGAATCCTAAACCAAGTCCAGTAGATCATGCTGCATCAATAGATCGTAAACAGTCCTCCCCTCATTCAACAGTTGCCTCACAGAGGCACCAATACAATCTATGAGATGAGAGGGAGATGCGATGGTCGAACAATGACAAAGGGCATATGTCTTCTCGTCTCCATTGAAGGTCAAACTCTTAATGTGGCCAGTCCTTAGTCTAGCTAAAGCCGTCTGAGCAGGTCTAGGACAGGAGCACTGTATGGACATACCAGGGTATTTAGCGGCGTACCATGCATGAATTGGAGGCGACCTCCAAGAGGTATTCACTCTGGCTAAAGTCATGGAATGAACCTCTGAAGCTAACAGATTGGAAGAAGAAGCTTTGGGAAGTTCGCAATCTTCCCTAGCGAGCAGATCAGCAATTTCATTTCCGTAGATGCCCACATGGGAGGGAATCCACTGCAAGCACACCGATCCGATCTGGTCCAAAACAGCTAGTTTGGAAACTATATCCTGCCCCAATTTGTCCAAGATGCTTGGCCAATTTTTCAAATACTGTATTGAGCTCTTACTATCAGTCAGAATCCAAACATCAGGTACTTTAAAGTCTAAAGCTATGTAATACGTAAACAAATTCGTAAAAAAATAAATAAAAAAAATTTTTGGTGATTTCACATTTTTTATTTATCTGTCTATTTTATTTACGTTTCCAGCCTATTCGAAATTCAGTTTAGAGAAAAATTCTAGGACATTAAGTGAGACCGAAATGCCAAATGATCAGTTTCCCCACGGTCATATCAGCGAAAAGTCATGAATAGAATACGCTTCTCATCTCTTTCTCCTCTGGGATAAGATCCATGAGCAAAACTGTATGCAGTTCTTTTTCATACTATTTCTTTCAGATAAAGATAGTAGACAGCGGTGGTCTCCGTGATCTACTTATGCCTCTTTAAAGGACGTGGTTACGTGTTTTGTATGTCTAGAGTTTTTTGGATGTTGATTTGCATTTTAAAAAGAGCCTTGTTGTATCGTGTGTTGTTGTTTTGTTGTTTTACTAGTCTCGTTGTTTTACACACAAATATATACGCGAATGATATGTACACCAGGAAGGATTTTTCATGATATCTTGATTTGATTGTCACTTTAAAATTGCGCAAATATTCCTTTAATTTTCTTAAAAAAGATTCTAAATCTTTTGGTATTGCATAGTCTGGTCTGGTATTCTCTTCTTGAAGCAGCAAATTTCATATGAAAAATAAATACTATTTTCTGGTTAAAATATTATGGGGACCCGATGGCCGATTTGCTAGCGCTCTGACGCTCGGTACCACGGGTTTCGATTTAGTGGGGCCCTGGATGTTTGTAGTGGTTCGGAATCCACTTTAAGCCGTAGGTCTCAATCTCATATGACCGTTGAGTGTCACAGATACTAATTAGATTTCTCACCCAAATCCTTCCCAAACTGTAAAGGAGCAACTCAGCTCTAGCCACAGTGATGTGGTTTGGCGTAGTATTGGTTAATATATTATGAAGTTATAATAAAATCTGCAATACGAATTATATTTATGTTTGAAAGTTTTGAGATATTAAAGCATGGAAGTTCACTATTCAATACCATAAATCAGTTCCGAATTCCAATTTTATTTTCTTGCATGCATATAAATTATTTGAATACTTTTTCCATTTATAGTCTGTTCCTTACGATATTCTTCAAAACAACTTTATAAAAGAATGCGTTTTACTAAAGATATACCATGGGGATATTGTAGATACGGGGCTTGATTTTGGATGTTGATTTGCTTGTTGTCTCGCGTATTTACTCACAAATATATATGCATATGAGATGTACACCAGAAAGGTTTTTTTTATGTTATCTTGATTTGATTGTCCCTTTTAAACTACTGAAAAATTCCTTTAATGTTCTTAAAAAATTCGATTCTACATCTTTTGACTTTGCATAGTCTGGTCTGGTATTCTCTTCTTGAAGAGTTTTTTTTTATTTTTTCGACACATTTCCTCAATTTATATGTAAAATAAATACCATTTTCTGGTTAACAATTTTGTGAAGTTATGATAAAATCTACGATATTAGTTATATTTACATTTGAAAATTTTGAGAAATTAAAGCATGAAAATTCACTGTTCAATACCATAAATCAGTTCAGAATTCCAATTTTATTTTCTTGCATACATACAAATTATTTTATATTTTATACTTTTTCCCTTTATAAAAAGTCTATTACTTGCGATATTCTTCAAAACCATTATTCTTATAATAAGAGAGTACGTTTTACTGAAGATATACCATGGGGATAGATATGGGGCTGATGGCCCTCTGGCGCTCGGTACCAAAGATTTCGGGTTCGACTCCCAGCAGCGCTATGGATGTTTGCAGTAGTTTGGAATCCGCTTTAAATAGTATGTCCCGATCTAATAGGATCGTAAAGCGTTGTCGGGGTAATTTCACTCGCGTCCGTAGCCTATCTTCAAGCTACACGCGTCCACTGGGTAGTGCTAAGTGAATAACGTCGGTGTAGTCCTTGTTTATGGCATAAAGATTAACTGTCTTTGTATCGCCGTTACAGTAGAAGAACAACAACAACAGATATCTTTCAGATATCTGTCTTTCTGTTGGATTTTCTCGACTTCTTCTTACACTGTTTGTTATACTTCTCTGGTATACTTAGCGTCCTTCTTATTGTTGTTTAAAAAGGTGGAATACATTTATTCTTTGTTCATTTTATAAGTAATTTTTTATAAATTCGACAGAAATTTTTTTAAATAATTATGTTGAATGATCCTGCCAAGTTGCCAATTTGCCTTCTAGCCAATTCTTGCTGTATAGATATTCTTGCCAAGTTATATTCTTGTCGTAAATTACTGTAAATGGTGCCAGTCTAAACTTGTTGTAAATTTGGTGCAGTGTTTGGTTGAATATGTTGGGCCTGATGATGCTACAGCGAGTCCTATCTCATACTGATTTCGAATTTCGGCCAGTATCAAATTCAGAAATTTTCCAGTATCACCTGGTGCCCCAAGAAATATAGCCGTCCATTTCATTTTACTACACTTTCTTTGCATTAGTGTTAAGCGAATCTTTGATCAGCAATTAAGAGTCTTTTTTTAGTAATTAATTGAAAACATGGCATTTTGAAAAACATGGATTTTTTTTAACAACAATACGAAGTGATTGTCTTTAAGCTTTGTTCATTGTAATTCTAAAAGTAGGCCACGTGTTTTTTTTTATTCCCATATCTTTTAGGATACTACAAAATTCTTATCTTCATCACAATCATGTGAAAAATTTTCCGTTATCTGAAGAAATAAAACATCTGTAACACCACAACACACATGGCTAAATAGTTTATCTATGCAATTTTAAAATATTCTCAATATTTGACAACATGTATTAACAAAAAACAACTTGGAATTTTTATTTAGTTTAATTTAGAATGAACCATTTTCTTTTGTTGACATACTTTCTTAATAAAGTTATTGAATAACATCTATCATTTAATATAACTATTTTAACTTATTATTTATAATTATATTTTTCATTTTTATGAGTTTAATATTAGTAATAGTAGTTAATTTACCATTATTTAATGAACAAATTTAAAATCCTGCTATAGTGTCCATACTCAATGATTAAAGAACCAAAAATTAATTACTTTAGAAACTTTATAAAGTAAAAAAAAAAATTTGTATTATTCATTCTCTTTTGTTTATATACTTCTTAATAAATTTATTGAATAACATCTATCATTTGATATAAGTATTTTAATTTATTAGTTATAATTATATGTGTTTTCAAATTTATCAGTTTAATATTATTAATAATAAATAATTTACCATTAGTTAATTAACAAATTTAAAATCCTGTTGTATTGCCCATGCCCAATGATTAAAGAACCAAAACTATATTACTTTAGAAACTTTATAAAAATAATTGTGTGTATTATACATTCTTTGCTAAAATTTGTCAACTCAACTCCACAAACTTTTCTCATCTTTCGCTTTTTTCAAAGGTTTAGATCTAATTTTGGCATCAGTTTCGAAGTATACTCTCAAAATGAATGATACATTGCATAAATTAAAATGATTACTAACTCACTCTTGCAAACGCGTAACTTCTTGTTTACAAACTTTAATTTTCGTTAATAACATTCCCAGACACTTTTTACTGTTTCATTCATTTTTTTCCTGTCTTTTACGGTCGATTTAATATTTCTCGATATTTTGACGTAATTACACACTGAGGAATTCCGGCGTATCTTTCACCGGACCAAGTGGCCGGAATACAATTTGAATTTTAATAAGCTTATTATGTTTCGGATGCGAGTTTTGTTGAAATCTTAAAAGCAGCAG
Source organism: Caerostris darwini (assembly GCA_021605075.1). Taxonomy (NCBI): domain Eukaryota; kingdom Metazoa; phylum Arthropoda; class Arachnida; order Araneae; family Araneidae; genus Caerostris; species Caerostris darwini. The sequence goes on along the minus strand of BPLQ01015119.1, from coordinate 198,885 downwards.
AGAATGCTTTATAAACACATCTTACTCTTTCGTATAGTCATTATAAGCAAGATTTGTTGAGTTGATTTGCATAAAGTGTCACGGTTAAAGTGTTGCCATTAATCTTTAGATAAAGTTTGAAAAGAATTCTATTCGTACTCGTAGAAAATCAGGAACTTGTGCTAAAATGAAACCCTAAAATCCCAATTTAGATAATCAATTATTTTTGATAAAGTTGATATATTTCAAGGTTTTCAAATCAACTGCAATTTTCAAACGAATGTTTTAAATAATCAAACTTCCTTGATTTTTGCCTGTTTGTTTTGTATTACTTTGTTCAAAGTAAAACTTAGACATACTTTCTTTCGTCACATCTGTTACAGAATACGTAAAAGTAACTTAATTAGAATGTTAAAAACAATATGTACGACCACACAGAAATAAATTAATTACAATGTTAAAAACAATATATAATACAATACAGAAGTAAATTAATTACACTGTTAAAAACGACATATGATACATTACAGGCGTAAATTAATTATAATATTCAAAACAGATTATATAATGCAATACAGAAATAAATTATTTAGATTGTTAAAACAATATGTAATACCATAATGAAGTAAATTAATTATAATATTAAAAACAAATTATATTATAATTAAAAACAGAAATTAATTATAATACTATTACTTAACTATAATATTAAAAACAGATTATATAATACAATACAGAAGTAAATTAATTTAAATATTATCAATTAATTATAATATTAAAAACAGATTATATAATACAATACAGAAGTGCATTAATTAGAATATTAACAACAATACATAATGCAATACAGAAATAAATGAATTAGAATATTAAAAACTTTTAAATAATAAATTCTCTTCTGAAATTTTGTTTACACAGAATTCGTTCAAGTTTCTCTTGTTAAATATTATCATACCTCACAAATAGATCTTTTTTATTAGTATTTATTTTACTTATAATAAGAAATTTATTATTAACACGTTAAAACCTATCTCGAAAAATGTTAAAATACAGTAAATAAATATAAGAATGCCTTTTTAATGTCAGTCAGCTTTAAAATTCGCTATTATAGTTCAGAAAGTAACGTATATTTTTCATAAAAACTTGCAATTTCTAAGAAAAATGGAGTAAAATTAAACGAATCTACAAAATAATAATAATAATAAATTTTGCAACAAACTTCCAGAAAAACAAATTCATTTTTAAAAATTTCAATTTAGTATAATAAATCAAGTTTCTTGTTCCTCTATAATTCTAAGGAGCAAAGTTTAATTTAATAATACGAAAAAACACTAGAAAGAAAAATGTTTCATAATAGTTAGGAGTAAATTTGTTATACAAATAAAAATTAGAATATTCGAAAAAAAAATTCCAAGATGTTCCATCCACAAGAGTTCTCTAAAAAAAACCTATGCAATGTTAATGAAAAAACATTTGCATTGCAAGTGTTAATGAATTTCATTTAATTAGTATAAATTTGGATATTCTCATTTACTTACTTTTTATTTCATTTTTTTCTTAATTCTTTCTTCTCTGGCGTTCTTTTTTTTTTCTTCATAAAAATGTAGTTACTTGGCTTTAAAGTGCTTGGTGTAATAACAGACTCAATTTCAAGTGCAAGTGTGCAAGTTCTTCTCGTGAGAATAAACTAATTACAGAAAACTTCTTAAATTCAAGTCGTGTTTCTAAAAAGATTTTTTTTTTCTTACAACAATTTATAACAAAAAGAAAGGGCAACATGTTTAAACAGAAGTATTGTTGTGAATAAAATATATATTTCACGAGAAAGTGTTTTTTCTTCGCAATTTTACATTTTTAAATTAGATCATATTTGCGAAGATACTTATAAGAAAATGGTACTGTGCTAAATATTATTTGAAATTAAAATTTTTCAAACTTATTATTCACTTCTTAATGATATTTTTGTATCCTATATTGCCAGCCTTTTTTAAGTGATGTTTCATGATCTTTTTGTTATGCTATTGTTATAAAATATTGAAATAAATATATGAAAATTCAAATTCATGAATATGTATGTATGTATATATATATAAATCTAAGATATGTATGCATATATATATATATATATAAATCTAAGATATGTATGCATGTATATGTATAAAAATCATATTGTAATCGAATGCTGGTGGATTGTCTCAATCAAAAAGAACTGATCTATTGATTATCTACATCAGGGGTCTCCAAACTTTCCAGCCTTCGGGCCTTACTGTTTACTCCAGTGATTACCAAGGGCCAAAACCGTTTTCATTTTTCTGCCATTGTCTATAATTTCTAGACCAGTCACCGAGTACGCGCTCTGAGCGAGCATACGCTTGCTAACTACGCTGATTCAATTACTACAATTACTATTGTGTGTATCGATACGACCGGGACACTTGTCGACATCTAGTGATTAAAAGCGGAAATAGGTAGGTATAATTACCGAGGTATGTTCACTAGCTTATATTGTTAGTGGGATTCATTTCAATTGTTTGTTAGTTGTTATGCTTAAGTTAAATTTTCTGCGTATTATGCTTGTCATTAAGCTTTACCTAGCAAGTCAATAAAACCGAGTTATTATCATTCTGTGTTTTTTTATCCAACTTATTACAGCAGCAATAAGCTATTCGCTGTCGCGGGCCGGATGGATGACATTGGCTGGCCGAATTTGGCCCCGCGGGTCGTAGTTTGGAGACCCCTGATCTACATCGCATTGGGATTTTCGATCAATGAAACTTTTGCAGAACTAATGAACAGAGTTCATCTCCATCGTTGCTTGGTACTTCATTGAGAATCCGAGACGGCAAGATACTGGCAAGCTAGAGAACTTCTGCCAATTCGTTTAAATTCTTTTGTGGACATTTTCCTTTTCTTTGTCATTCCCTATTTCCCCCCTTTTCTGTATTATTCTTCCATTAAATTTGTCAGCCTATTACAATTAAAACTTTTGTCCACATCATATCGACATGAATAATCAAGGACACAATAATCAAGGGAAAAAACATGAAATATATCAAGAATTGTCACAAAAATTCAGCGAGAATCATTCTATTCTTAAAAGTCATAAAAACATAACATAGAAGAAAGACATAGAGATAAAAAAGTATTTCCAAATTTTGTTTTTTAAATTTATTTTCATACAAAATAAAAAACTCTATTTCTCGAAATTCCTATGAAAAAAATTTCAAACAATTTTTATTAATATTAACACTGTTTTGCTGTGATGATTGTAATTAATTTTTTTGCTGAAACAAGAAAAATTTAGATAGTTTTTCCCCAAAAGAATAGTAATTAAATCTAGCTTTAATATTATTTTTTAACGATTTTTTAATGTGATGTATTTTTCCTATTCCAAAACCTGTATCTTCCAATTCAAACAATTTTATATTTGCCTTAAAACAAATGAAAAATGATTAAAATTCTGAGTTGTTCAATTTTTGACAGGTTAAAATATAAAGTTCTTTAAAATAGATAATAAGCATGTTAAACATGGTTGAATATGTGGTTAATATCGGTGGTATGTGGTGGTTTTAATGTGGCTTTCTGTTTAAAACTTGATTAAAATGTTAATAATCAAAAAAAAAAAAGCATGAAATATATCAAGAATTGTAACAAAAATTCAGCGAGAATCATTCTATTCTTAAAAGTCATAAAAACATAACATAAAAGAAAGACATAGAGATAAAAAAAGTATATTCCAAATTTTTTTTTTTTAATTTATTTACATACAAAATAAAAAACTCTATTTCTCGAATTTACTATGAAAAAATTTCAAAATATTTTTATTAATATTAAGACTGTTTTGCTGCTATAAAATGTAAGAAATGGTTGAAAGAAAATTTTTTAACTCACGAGATATCACCCAAAAGATGAAAAGGGAAACCGCATATATTTAAATTCCAGAAAAACATGTCAGAAATGAAATAAAAAAATATTATAAAAACAAAAATGAATTGATAAGGAATTTTTAGTATTCTTTTATTCAAATGTTGAAAACGATTTCAATTTTGTCCTGTAATAGATTGGTATTTAGTCAGATTGGTTTTTTTTTTATATCTAAATTGTCCTTTTAATATCATAAAATATTTCTAAAGATATAGAATAATTTGAATAAAATCGCAGAAGTAAATTAACTTTATTTTGTGAATAATTATTTACGTTTTATATTCTGGTGAAATTATATAAAATATTCACAGTAAATTGATGCATAAACGCAATTCTTTGTATTACTAATACAGGGTAATTCTTTTCCTCCTGAGTTCCATCTTTTATCTATCAGACGATTACTGAACTTTAACAAAGTTAGAACAGCTATTAGAGGAATCTTAAAGAAACGATTAGATCAAAACATGGGAAATATTTTAAAAAAAAAGTTTTTTGTTAAACAAATAATTTTATTATTTGTTCTTTTATTTTTTCTTGTGAAGTTTCACAAGTTTTTTTCTTTTCTTTTAGAGGAAAATCCCTCTACTTTGTAAAAAAAAAAATAATAAATAAATAAATAAATAAAAAGTTGGCTACTAGTTGCACGATAAATCTTCCAGTCTACTAATTTTGTTTCGATGGTTAATTTTGAATTTACGGATAGTTTCCGTTTTGCTTTGGTCTTTATTGACCCTATTAGAAATTTACCCAGATTTTAGTTTACCCTCTTTAAATTTGAAAGTACAGTTCGGGATTACTATCGCAACCCCGATCTGAAGTCCCGTGTGCCTTAGGGCGGAGCGGGTGTAACAATTTCTAATACTAATACAGGGTGATTGTAATTAAAGTCCCACTTTCAAAATACTGCAGAAAAAGAAACACTCGATACATTAAGTTCAAATTTGAACTGAATGCATTTGAAAAAGGGGGAAACTTTATGATAAGGTATATTTATTTTGCCACCATCTCTATCAATGAAAATTAAAATTTATAAATAAGCATGTTATATCCATTTGATACAAATGAGCTAAAGAGTCCTCCAGAATATTTCAGTTACACATTCTTAAGAAACACAGTTTTGGACACAAATTAGCAAAAAGAATATGACTTAACAAAAAGGCAACCGCTTCCTACCACTTCCAAATATGCGTTTAAAACTTTAGTAACCTAAACATTTATTGAACTGCTTTTAAGATTTCAGAAGGTTCAATTCAGAAGATGAATGTTTCAATATTCCTCTTCATAAATCATCTGACGAAACGTATTGAAATCTAGTGAAAGGCGACTCGTTCACGAGTCGAAATGCAGTTGAATAATGAATTAGAATATTTCGAATATATTCAGGAAACTCTTATTTCGTTGAGCGATAAATAATTAACAGACAACTTGCGAAATCACTATACAGGCATTAATGCTGACCATTACCGATATAATTACTGACTCGAAATGTGTAATTGAATTCAAAACGCATTTCACTTTAAAATGTATATAATGTTATTTTCACTTATAAATGCATTCCGTTTATATGAAATAGTTTCTTAAAACATTCAGATAATGAATTCTTATAAACTTTTTTTGTATTTATGTTCTGTTCTATTTTAGCTGTGTTCAAAATTTTACAATCGACTTTTAAACTATTTCATGATAGACTATCGATCTGAAATTTTGCACATACATTTTTTAGATAGTAATCCAGTTATATCTTGGTGAAAAAAAATAGTTAATAATTTCTTATTTAAATGAAATTTAGGTTTTGCAAAAAAATTTTTTATCCAAAGATAGTAATGGTTACGGTAGTGTTACTCGCGTCCATATTATATCGTTTTAGCGTCCGTTGAATGTTTTTTTCATTCCTTTGATTCAAATAGTTAAATTAAAATTATCATTAGAATTTGTAAATAATATTTTACCAATATTATAACTAATGCTAATAAAAGCAATGAGGGGGCCTGATGGCAGAGTGACTGGCGCTCGGTAACACAGGTATCGGGTTCTAGTCCCGGCGATGCCATGGATGTTTGTTGTGGTTCGGAATCCCCTTTAAACCGTAGGTCCCCGTCTAACAGGATCGTAGAGCGTTGTAGGGGTAGTGTTACTCGCGTCCACGGCATATCTCCAAGTTACACGTGCCCTCTAGGTAGTACTAAATGAGTATGCAACTAAATGGGAGATGCAACTTTTTCTTATGATATTAAAATTAACTGGTCTCTATTGCGAGCTGCATTAGAACAGCAGATAGCCATGTTGTTGATAATGCTGTATATTTAGAACTCTAAATTTTTACCACTTTTGAATTGTAACACGGGGCCTGAATGGCCGAGCTGGCTCTGGCGCTCGGTACCACAGGTTTCGGGTTCGAGTCCCGGCGGTGCCATGGATGTTTGCAGTGGTTCGGAATCCACTTTAAAAAGTAGGTCCCGGTCTAATAGGATCGTAGAGCGTTGCGGGGGCATTGTGACTCCGCGGCCGGGGCTTATCTTCAAGTTACACGCGCCCCCTGGGTAATGCACAGTGAGTACGTCTGTGCAGCACTTGCCTTAAGGCATCCAAAGACCAAGCTGTCTGTGTTTGCCAGCTGCATTAGAAAGAATAAAAAAAACCTTTCCTTATTATATTAAAATTAACTGCTCTCTATTACGGGCTGCATTAGAACAGCAGATATCCATGTTGTTGAAAATGCTGTATATTTAGAACTCTGAACTTTTACCACTTTTGATCTGTAACATCGCACTTTGGTGTCAGAACTCCCTCCCCCCTCCACCCCCCCGCACCCCCACACACTTCATTGTTGATAGTCACCCGTGGTAGACAAGGGGTTTTGTGTCCGCAGTTTTTATTATTATTATGTATCAATATCGTCACTGTAATGTGTCCAATGAAAGTGTTGGAAATATATTTGAATTAACTCACTACATCCCGACATTTTGGATATCTCATCTACAGTATGTTGGACTAGTAAAGTATGAGAAATTTTCTAATTTGGCGGATTGCTTGGTGAGGTAAAATTTGGCATCCCTTCCGGGATTATAGTTAACTAATAGTTAGACAAGATACTTTTAATTTTGAAATGGTGAGTAGTAAAGAAGGTAAATTATGTTTGTTAAAAAATAAACGCTGTATTTCTAAAACATTCATTACAGATTTTAACAATTTTTTGTATTTCTAGAACATTCATTACAGATTTTAACAATTTTTTGTATTTCTAGAACATTCATTACAGATTTTAACAATTTTTTGTATTTCTAGAACATTCATTACAGATTTTAACAATTTTTTGTATTTCTAGAAAGTTCAACAGATTTTAACAAAATTAGAATCAGAAATATCAAACAATGAAGAAATAGATATAGATAAATTAGAAGAATTAATTGAAATGCTAACTATTAAACATGACTCTTTGAAATAAATAGATAATACATTAGAACCTCTTCACTTGGAAGATTTGGTTTGGTTTTCTAGTTTCATCTTGCGCACACGAAGGCTATATAGACCGGTACCTACAGTTTAAAGTGGATTCCGAACCACTCACAAACATCCTGCCACCGTCAGGATTCGAACCTGAAATCTATACAAAAGGCCGGAGCGCTAGCTACTTGGCCACCAGGCCGCTTACGAGGAAGAAGATATTGAAAATGAAATTAAAATTTCAGACGTATTTTTATTTCCAATGGCAGATTACGAACAGTTACAGCAAAAAAAGAACAACGAAAAAAAAACATACAACAACAACAAATACAACAAACATGCTGAAAACAGAGTCCATTAATCTAATAATAATGCCAAGTTGCACATCTTTTATTAAGGGGCCTGAATGGCCGAGTGGCTGGCCCTCGGTACCACAGGTTTCGTGTTCGTGTCCCGGCGGTGCCATGGATGATTGTAGTGGTTCGGAATCCCCTTTAAACCGTAGGTCCCGGTCTAACAGGATCGTAGAGCGTTGCGGGGGCATTGTTACTCCGCGTCCGTGGCTTAACTTCAAGTTACACGCACCCCCTGGGTAATGCAAAGTGAGTAACGTCTGTGCAGCGCTTGCCTTAAGGCATCCAAGACCAAGCTGTCTAAGTGTTTGCCAGCTGCATTAGAAAGAAAAAAAAACATCTTTTAGCCACTGAAAAGTGTTACCAGGTGCACCATGGGGAGGTAGATCTTCTGCGCACCCCATTTTCAGACGTATATGATGTAAAAGTTGCACTTGGAAATTTCGTGCAAATAAAAAAAATTCGCTTGTTAAGAAAGGAATTGTGCGAACATATTTCGATCAAAGTATAAAATTAAAGGAATCTAAACAAATGGATGGTATACGGATAAAATTGCCATAATTAAGTATTTCAAAATTTTATGGTGATATAAAGCAATGGTTAACATTTTCTAATAGTTTTGATTTTGCAATTCATAATAATGATTTATTAGATAAAGTGGATAAATTTAATTACCTTAAAGCACATTTAGGTGATATTTCTTTGAATACTGTAGAAGTTTTATCTATTTCTGCTTCAACATAAGATTCTGCAATTAATTTGTTAAAGAAAGTTTTGCAAGGAATGATTTATTGATACGAACACATACATGAATAATATTTTAAATATAAAACCATTAAGAAATTCAAATGATATTTGTACTTTCAGAAAATTTTATGATAAAATTTCAATTGATTTAAAAAGATTAGAAAGTCTAGATTTAAGAACGGAAAATTATTCTGCTGTTCTGCTACTGTGCCCAAAAAGTAAGACCAATTTTTTTTTTTTTTCAAAATCTCTTTTATTCTTCCGAATTTATTTCATCGCTTTCAAAGTAATCCACTCCGGACACAATGCACTTCTGCACCAATCCTTAATGCATGCTACAAAGTCATCGGCAGGGATGACCTTCAATGCGTGCGGCGATTCACTTTGAATCTCTTCAATCGGCTCAAAACGATGTCCCCGGAGTGAACTTTTTAGTTTAAGGAATAGCCAAAAGTCGCGCGGTGTGAATCGGTGGTTGTGGAACGATATTGGTTTCATTTTTGGAGAAAAGGTCACGAAGAATCAATGCAGTGTGAGCTGGCGTATTCACTGTTTTCGGAACCAATCGATTTGACGCGTTTCAGGCCCAAAATGGATTTGGCCGATTCTTTTGAAATTCCAACATCATCAGCAAGGTCTCTAACTGTAAATCGATGGTTTGCAAGCAACAAATCTCTAATTTTTTTGACGTGAGCTTCGTCGGTTGAGGCGGATGGTCGACCAGAGGGCTCTTCGTCTTCAACGCATTCTCTGCCTTCTTTGAACTGTTTATACTGCTTCTAACCATTTCTTTCCTATATAGGAATGCTCACCGAATATAAACATTTCGAAAACAAAATTGAATGTTTTTAAGCAAAATTGATATTTTTATGCTGAATGAATTGAATTTTGCTCAATGAATTCAGACATTTCAAATATCGCCGGAATCAGTAATTCAAACAGTAACAAAGCCAAGCGTAATTCAAACACTAATGAATATTTTGACGTCATATTTCACACAGATGTCAAGGACAGTGCCAGAAACCTAAAAAAGAATTGAAATTTTGTAAGCCTCGGTAATTTTAAATTGAAAATTTTGGTCACAGTTTGTCCAACAATTTTAAAAGGCCTTTCCCAAGATATTCTTACTGAATTCAATAAAATTGAGAATGGAAAGACATTTAATAATATAGAATAATTACTGAAGTTTTTAACTTTGTCCTTGATATCAAGAGAACGCGCAGCTGCTATGATGAGTAACAATTTTGTCAACACTTCTGATTTTTGACCCTAGCCGAGTCCCTTTTCGCCTCTCTGTAGACCAAACAACCGTGGCACAACAAGCAATAAATTAGCAGGGAAAGCATTCCTTCGACTCCAGAATTGATTTCTACCAATGTTAAATAAAAAAAATTAAAATACAACAAATTGCTGTTTTTCAGAGTCATCGGATCATCCTAGTTCTACTTGTGAATTCGCGATAAATTTATTTATAGATGAAAGAAAAAATATTTTGTTGAAAAAAAGAGCTTTCTTTAAATGTCTCGATATTAAAAAACATATTTCTCGATTTTATTAGAGTAATGTAATTTGGTCCAGCTGTCCAGGAAAACATTCTTCGTTAATGTGCTTTTCAAAATATAAACAGAAACAAAATAATAAAAATGATGAATCTTCAGAAAGTTATGTTCTTATCAATTAGTCATCTTTGAGTGAAGTTTATTTGCAAACATTAATAGTTCGAATTAAGAATAAGATCTTAAAATTATATTCGTGTAATTATTGATACCAGATCTCAAAGAAGGTATGTATCAAAATTTGTTGCTGAAAATATGCGCTTTGATATAAAAGGAGAATTGTTGACTCACGGGCTATTCGTAGGAAACGAAATAACTGTACGCCATAACCATTATTTGATACAATTCAGTAGTTTGGATAAAATAAATAATATTAAAGTAGAAGTAATGGATTGAAAAAAAATGGTGCATCAATTCCAAAAATTAGAAGTTCAAACTGTATAAATAATTTGAAAGATAAAAGAATATTTTTGAGTGACATTTCGCCTAAAAGCAAAATTTGTTTACATGAACACAATACTAATGAGATTCATGTTCTATTGGGGCAGATGTTACAGGAAAATTATTTACTGGAAAAGTAAAGCTTCTTCCGTGTGGATTAGTAGCTGTTCGGACTATTCTGGGATGGACAGTAATGGGAAAAATTTCAGATAGTAAGTTGGGCAGCTTTCTTCTTGTTTTATCGTTAGACATAAATGATTCCAAAATTATGGACTTATGGAACTTAAATTCGTTGGGTTTATTAGATCCTAGTGAAAAGCAATCGAAAGAAGAAATGCAGAAATTAGTTTTGGAACATTTTGAATAGACAGTTAGCAGAGAAAATGACGGAAGATATATAGTATCTTTTCCCTGGATAGATATTTTCCTTCAATCCCTGACAATAAATATTTGGCTCAGAAACGTTTAAAAATTACTGTTAAATATTTGAAGGTAAATAATTGTTTGGTAGAGTATGAACAAGTGTTTAAATAATGGGACGAAGAAGGTTTATCGAGGAAATAGTGCCTGATCCAAATTGTTAGGAAATCTTCATGATAATCTTCAAGCACTGTGGATCTATAGCATGATCAAAAATTTACATCGACGTCTGACGTTGGATCAGACGAGGTGTATCTATTTCTTGACAACTACGAGCAACACATTAGGCATGTATGGATGTCTTCTTCTTTGAGTATATTATGAGCAGGATCTATGATAGTCATCATGGATTGGATGCAGATCTAGTGACCAGATCTAGTTTAGCTCATTTGCACCATCCATGCACCATTCTGCGAATCTTGAATGGCTGTTGACATTCGCACTTTCGAACATCTGCAATGTGAGCTAAAATTTTTCAAAACAATTTTTGGATATAGTATTAAATTTTACGAATATTTTATCTAAAAAAGAAAAAGAAAATTTAAAAGTACCAATAAAATTAAATTAAAATTGTCAAATAAGTTTCCTTTTTGTAAAGAGGGTACTTTTATTATAAGAAAATACTAAAAGAATAGGGAAAAGCAATTGCAATGAAAACAGGAGAAACTAAATATCAATATTTAGGAGACGTACATCGAATTTTCACTCAACAAAAGTTTAAATATTAACAGAAATCAAAAGAATCGCCCTTCGAAAATATAAAAAAATCTTGATGATCTATCTTAATGATCGCTAGAGTTATCGAGTTATCGTTTTTATGTCAATTACTTCAAAACATTTTTTGCTACCTCCGATTCGGATGGTTTTAGAAATAAGATCTAAAGACATCGAATTCAATAATGCTTCAGATTTCAAAAACTGTAAGCTTTATCAAACAGGACATCTTGATGGTATTCAACTCTCTTAAACTCACTTTCTTTCTTCTATTCGCTGGCTTATATTCTTCAGTCGAAATGCAATGTATGCATAAAAAGAACATTTCAATTCGACGTTTGCTCCTGACTAATGCTTCTCTCTCCCTCTTTTATTTTATACAAATTTTTACATTTCGTTCTTTTACTTTACTTACTTATTTATATACTTACTTTAAATTACTTTACTTACTTTTTATTAGTTTCTTGACGTTACTCAACTTCTTATAAGTACATAAATAAATATGGTGCAAAAAAAAAAAATTACGGTGCAAAAAAAAAAAAAAAATTACGGTGCAAAAAAAAAAAAAAAAAAATTACGGTGCAAAATAAAATAAAATAAATTAATAGAATATAATAAAAAAACATTTCAATAAAGTACGTCTGAAAAGCATAGAAACTTGAAAATTTCCTTTTCTAAAAGAGATAATAAAATATGTAGCGTTACTGAGTTTCCAGAAGAGCATGTTATGCAATAATTCACTTTATTGCGTTATGCAAGGTGAACATAGAGGATTGTTTAATTTCATTAAGGCACTCTAGATTTTATAGTGGCCTGATGGCCGAGTGGCTAGTGCTCTGGCTCTCGGTACCACAGGTTTCGGGTTCGAGTCCCCGGTGTTTAATCATGGATGATTGTAGTGGTTCGGAATTCACTTTAAATCGTAGGTCCCGGTCTAATAGGATCGTAGCGTGTTGTGGGGGCAGAATTACTGGCATCCGTAGCATATCTTCAAGCTACACGTTCCTCTTGGGTAGTGCTAAAAGAGTAACAGCAGCCCCTTGCTTATGGCATAAAGATGAACTGTCTCTGTATTGACAGCTGCATTAGAACAACAACAACATAAATAAATATTTATTAGATGTATTGCATGCCCAGGAGCCACTAGCTTACTTATGTATTGCCTATCTAAATTTATTTAAATTTGCTAACTGTTAAATTTAAAATGTTAAAATATATTAGTATAATTTAGAAATACAGAGAACAACCTTAACCTACACAGAAAACCCAAACTTTAAAATGCCCCAATTACAAACTTGACTTGACCCAATTAGACTTTAAGCAAATTAAATTCATCTGTTAAAAAGCAAAGTATTTCATTCAGTAAAATATTTCCAACGTTTAATAAAGGACATTGATAAAAAAAAAATAATTAATCGGTTAATAGAAGTGCAACGCTTGGAATTTCTTGTTAAAATCCCTAAAATGGACGAATTATAAATGATTTTGGTTCTCATAATATACTAAATTTATAACATTATTTTGATAGAAATCAAAAACAGATTATATCGTTATATTTCCTTTATTACCTTTTATTTCCTTTTCTAATTACCTTTTATTTCTTTTTCTTATCGTTATTTATTTATATTATATTATCAAAAGAACTCGAAATATATTTTTAAAAAACAGCTATTCGAAATTGTGTATTGATTTAGCATTTGACTCAACACCGTGAAAACAGTTATCTTAAAAACATTATTAACTGAAATACTACTATATTTTTCGTAAGAAAATTATTCACCCTCATCCCTCATCTAAGGTTTTACTTTAGTTGAAGCCCCTTGGATTAAACAAAAACCACTGAGTTCGTCGATTTGAAACGATCGAGTCTGGAACCGCCAAGTCTAGATTTAAAATCAGCTCGCATTCAAACCCATTCTGACGTAACAATTATTCTAATGTCCTCTGCAGCCATCCTTCGTTTTTGGGGCTGCTATTCGGAATGCTATTATCCCGACAAAGATCGATTTGCGTTTCTATAGTGCATCGTTTTATATTTGCACTTTAAACGCATTGAATTCACAATGCTGTTCTCACAAGAAGTTCACTCTTCTGTTAACAAACGTCTGATTTCCTTCCTATTCGTTGATCTGTTAATTAAATGCTCCTTATTCGATTTTTACATAAGGTCGATGTCATTTTAATTTGCTTCATTCGAAATGTATTTGTAAATCAGGGTAAAGTGTTTCATTTTTCTGGTTGAGACTGCCATCTTGATTTCAGATTTAGCTTGATTTATAGCCTGATTCTCAATGATAATCTGGTTGAGACCGCCATCTTGATTTCAGATTTAGCTTGATTCGTAGCATCATTGTCAATGATAATCCGGTCGAGACCGCCATCTTGATTTCTGATTTAGCTTGATTCGTAGCCTGATTGTCAAAGATAATCCGGTTGAGATCACCAGCCTGAGTGTCGATGGTATAGTGATTGTCAACATTATCGACAGTCGCTGGATTATTGACCACAACCTTAATTTTCAATGGTAACTGAACCGAGTATGAGTTGGAGCGACGTTAATATCTTGATTGGCGATCACAAGCTTGATTATCTACTATATGAGGTGCTGTTGGGATCATACTCAGGTCTTCTCATATCTGAAAACAGAGACAGTAAAGTGATATTCAGACTGAAACTTCCTACAAAAGAATAAAAATTTAATAAATTCAATATTTTTTTAATATCCAAGGTCCCATTTTTTTTTGTTGAGAAAGTCTAAATAATTTCCATAGCCTTCTCTTTCACAACTGAAAGTTTATCATCGTGGATTTTGGAATAAACTTTTGTATTCTTGTTTTTCTGGATCCGTAAATCCAATATCGGATATTTAACACACATTTATTTTTAGCAAGTAGGATATTTTAACAAGTAAAAACTCCACTGATTATGTGCCACTCTCTAGATAAAGATTATATTGAAATCCAGATCCTAATTAATATATTTATTAAAATAATAAAAATATTTAATAAAAATATTTAAAAAATAATAGATCCTAATAAAAATATTTAAAAAAAACAGAGGCTTGATGGCCGAGTAGCTAGCGCTCTGGCACTCGGTACCACAGCTTTCCGGTTCGAGTTTCGGCTGTGACATGGATGTTTGTAGTGGTTCGGAATCCACTTTAAATGATAAGTTGCGGTATAATAAGATCATAGAGCGATGCGGCGCCATTGTTTCTCCGCATCCGCAGCTTATCTTCTACGCACCTCCTGGGTAGTGCTAAGTGAGTAATGTCGGTGCAGCCCTTGTGGCATAAAAGATCATGGTCTAAGTATTTGCTAGATACATTAGAAAAAAATATTTCAAAGTATTGATCGAAGAAACTTTTCACTGCCCTTAAATACAATGCAAACCTTGTTTTTTTTTTTCTTGAAATGACAGGAAAATATTTTCCAACAATAACATTTGTTACATCTAGTTCTACAAATTGCTTAACATTCGATTTAGTTTTCAACAAAAAAAGTTATCTCAAAAAAATAATTAAATTGAGGATCGCTTATCCTTAAAAAAGGAGAGAGAAAAAAATCAATCGAAGAGGATGCAATGAAGAAAAGGGTAAACACTCATCAACGCTGAAAAAAAAACTACTTGAGAAAATTACAGTAGAGCATTGAAAATCTTACAGTAAAAAAACCGCCAACTTTCATGTGTACAAAAAAGGAAAAAATATAAAAAAAAGGGAGCAAGCAAATTGCTCTGAAATTTAAAGGGTAACAAAACTTCTTTTTTTTTGTTTCGAAAGAAGATTATTGAGATATATGTTCACTGTAGTACCGCAGATCAATACTTACCAATTGATCTAATGTCTTATCCAATATGCTTGGATAGAGTATGGCACAACTTATAACATTATAGCTTTGGTTTAAACATATAGGGACGTTTTAATTTTCAGGTTCTATTATCGTCACTTAATGTATAGGGTGAATATAATTAAAGTCCCACTTTCAAGATGCTGGAAAAAATTACCACTCGTCAGAATGAGTTCAAATTCAAACTGAAGATACTTGAATAAAGGCGAAACGGTATGGCATCAACTGATCCCACTGATCCAGCATCCACTGATTTTCCCCATCCAATTTGGTATGACATTGCCGTGGTGGAAGGATTTTTCACTGTTGGCGTCACTATCAGAGTCACAAATGTTGAATGACTTGGCAGTCCTTTTTTCCGTCAAAAAAGCAGAAACAATCAAGCACATTGAATACTACAATGGGTTTAATGTACAACTCATGCCAAAGACGTTGTCATTGCGATTCAAAAGATCACTGGCAGCCGAATTCCCTTTCTTTTTGCCGCTTGTAGCACCCTCTATTAAATACACTTTGAAACATTTTTTGATGGCGTACTGTTCTTCAAGTATGCTTAGTTCCAATTTGAACTCATTGTGAAGAGGTGTTCTTTTTATTTACAACAATTTGAAAGTGGAACTTTAATTATAATCACCCTGTATGCTAGTCGTGGAAGAAAGATATATTAAAAACAAATATATATATTTCAGAAAAGTCATTTCCTAAAATAGTTTTCCAACGTTTCTTTTTTTTTTAATTAATCTTTTCTATATATATTATTTGACTTTTTTGTCTTCTTTCGGGAAATCAAATTTTTACAAAATTTTTCACAAACCTTTATAAATTTAGAATTAATAAATTCACAGCTAAATCATCCGAATTTGTAGACTGCTTAGTGATGTAACCTTACATTTTTACTTTATCTTAATAGTCAGTTATTTCGTAACATCCTTAATAAAACAAACAATATTTTAACATCTTGCTAAAAAGAAATTATTTAATATATTTTTGATGATTAAAGAATTGATTTTTAAATTATAGTGACTGTTTCAACTTTTTGCCGTTAACTTTTAAAGAAAAGAAAAATCATAGAACAGGGGTGGTCAAACCGCGGCCCGCCTTGAACTTTTTTTTGTGGCCCGTGAGATTTATCACACTTTTACAAAATATATAAATAAACATATAAATACATTTTACAAAATATATAAATAAACATAGAAATACACTTTTACAAAATATATAAATAAACATATAAATACACTTTTACAAAATATATAAATAAACATATAAATACACTTTTAAAAAATACACTGAAGTGACAAAAGTCATGGGATACCTCTTAATATCGTGTCGGCCCTCTTTCGCCCGGCGAAGTGCAGCAACTCGACGTGGCATGGACTCAACAAGTAGTTGGAAGTCTTCTGCAGGAATATTGAGCCATGCTGTCTCGATAGACGTCCATAATTGTGAAAGCTTTGATGGTGCAGGATTTTGGGCACGAACAGACCTCTCGATGATGTCCCATAAATGCTCGATGGGATTCATGTCGGGCGATCTAGGTGGCCAAATCATTCGTTGGAATTGTCCAGAATGTTCTTCAAACCAATCGCGAACAGTTGTGGCCCGGTGACATGGCGCATTGTCATCCATAAAAATCGCATCGTTGTTTGGGTACATGAATTCCATGAATGACTGCAAGTGATCTCCAAGTAGCTGAACATAAGCATTTCCAGTCAATGTCCGGTCCAGTCGCACCAGAGGACCAAGTCCATGCCATGAAAAAACAGCCCACACCATTACGGAGCCACCACCAGCTTGAACAGTGCCTTGCTGACAGTTTGGGTCCATGGCTTCGTGGGGTCTGCGCCACACTCGAACCCTACCATCAGCTCTTACCAACTGAAATCGTGACTCATCGGACCAGGCCACGGTTTTCCATTTATCTAGGGACCAACCGATATGCTCACGTGCCCACGAGAGTCGCTGCAAGCGATGTCGTTCTGTCAGTAAAGGCACTCGAGTCGGTCTTCTGCTGGAATAGCCCAAGAAAGCCAAATTTCTCCGCACAGTTCTAACAGACAAGTCCCTTGTACGTCCCACATTGATTTCTGCGGTTATTTGACGCAGTGTTGCTTGTCTGTTAGAATTTACGACTCTTTGCAGACGTCGCCGGTCTCGGTCGTTAAGTGCAGGCGGTCGACCACTGCGCTGTCCATGGTGGGATGTTATGCCTGAAATTTCATACTCTCGGCACACTCTTGACACAGTGGATCTGGGAATGTTGAATTCCCTAACGATTTCCGAAATGGTATGACCCATGCGTCTAGCTCCAACTAGCATTCCGCGTTCAAAGTCTGTTAATTCCCGTCGTGCGGTCATAATCACGTCAAAACCTCTTCACATGAATAACTTGAACAGAAATGAAAGCTCTGCGAAAGCACTGCGCATTTATACCTGTTCTACGCGATGCTACTGCCATCTGAAACTTTGCATATTGCTATCCCATGACTTTTGTCACTTCAGTGTATATAAATAACATATAAATACACTTTTACAAAATATATAAATAAACATATAAATACACTTTTACAAAATATATAAATAAACATATAAATACACTTTTACAAAATGTATAACTAAACATATAAATACACTTTTACAAAATATGTAAATAAACATATAAATACACTTTTACAAAATATGTAAATAAACATATAAATACACTTTTACAAAATATGTAAATAAACATATAAATACACTTTTACAAAATATGTAAATAAACATATAAATACACTTTTACAAAATATGTAAATAAACATATAAATACTCTTTTACAAAATATGTAAATAAACATATAAATACACTTTTACAAAATATGTAAATAAACATATAAATACACTTTTACAAAATTGTAAATAAACATATAAATACACTTTTACAAAATATGTAAATAAACATATAAATACACTTTTACAAAATATGTAAATAAACATATAAATACTCTTTTACAAAATATGTAAATAAACATAGAAATACACTTTTACAAAATATGTAAATAAGCATATAAATACACTTTTACAAAATATGTAAATAAGCATATAAATACACTTTTACAAAATATGTAAATAAACATATAAATACACTTTTACAAAATATGTAAATAAACATATAAATACACTTTTACAAAATATGTAAATAAACATATAAATACACTTTTACAAAATATGTAAATAAACATATAAATACACTTTTACAAAATATGTAAATAAACATATAAATACACTTTTAGAAAATAGGTAAATAAACATATAACTACACTTTTACAAAATATGTAATTAAACATATAAATACACTTTTACAAAACATATAAATAAACATATAAATACACTTTTACAAAGTATGTAAATGAACATATAAATACACTTTTACAAAATATGTAAATAAGCATATAAATACACTTTTACAAAATATGTAAATAAGCATATAAATACACTTTTAGAAAATATGTAAATAAACATATAAATACACTTTTACAAAATATGTAAATAAACATATAAATACACTTTTAGAAAATATGTAAATAAACATATAAATACACTTTTAGAAAATATGTAAATAAACACATAAATACACTTTTACAAAATATGTAAATAAACACATAAATACACTTTTACAAAATATGTAAATAAACATATAAATACACTTTTACAAAATATGTAAATAAACATATAAATACACTTTTACAAAATATGTAAATAAACATATAAATACACTTTTACAAAATATGTAAATAAACATATAAATACACTTTTACAAAATATGTAAATAAACATATAAATACACTTTTACAAAATATGTAAATAAACATATAAATACACTTTTACAAAATTTGTAAAGAAACATATAAATACACTTTTACAAAATATGTAAAGAAACATATAAATACACTTTTACAAAATATGTAAAGAAACATATAAATACACTTTTACAAAATATGTAAAGAAACATATAAATACACTTTTACAAAATGTATTCAAAAATTAACTTGATTAATTTTAATGATTTTAAAATAATATTCTTGCGTGTACATAACGGATATTACCTGTTTTATTGATGAGTTTACAGTTATGAGTTCGCAGAATAATTCAATTATATTCTGGGAACTCATGATGAATGGAGTAACAAATATCGCACTAGTAAAATAAATGTTTTTTAATCATGTCATTTGTTTTATTTCGTTTATATATATTTTTTTTTTATATATCATTTTTCGTATTATATATTTCTTTACAGTGTGCTTTTAGTACCAGTATTATTATATTATCTATGTTTACATGTAAACATAGATTATAAAAATAATAGTGAATACAAAAATAATAACTCGTTCTGTTTCAATTCTTCACTCCAAAAGAATGTCTATAGTGAGTCTAAATCAAATATGGGGATATATAATTTTATATGCGGCCCGCGGAGTTGGCCACCCCTGTCATAGTTTATATAACTAACAATTAGTCTTCAACTCATAACTTTAAATATGCAGAATTATAAGAAGATATTAATTTCTTAATTTTCTTTTAAAACATATATCTATGAATTCTATAAGAAAGTTATCTACAATTATCTGTAAAATATTATTTATTAATTAACTAAGAAAATATGAACAAATAACTTATAACATATACTTTATAACAAAATATTTCTCCCATTTTTTGCCAGTCTTGTTATTGGAAAAAGATTGAAAAAAGCTGTTTTATAAAACATCAATAGTAATTAACTTTTAAGTTCTTATTTCACTTTTCCTTTTCTTCTTCAAACTATTTGATTTGCAGGAAAAGAAATTGCTCAGCTTTTTTTTTAAATTAAAAGTATTGTTTATATACGGGATGACCAACCCAAAAGATCTTGCGGGCCACTTCGGAAATGCATCTTAAATCCGCTGGCCACATGTAAAATTATGTACCCCCTTATTAGATTTAGACCCACTAAGGACATTTTTTGGAGTGAAAAACTAAAACATAATGAGTTATTATTATTGTGTTTTATTATTATTCTTACATATAAACATGGATGATATAATAATAATGATACTAAACGCACATTGTAATGAAATATATAACACTAAAAATGAAATATAAAAAATATATAAATATAAAAGACATAAAAAAATGAAATCATTAAAAAATATTGATTTTACTAGTGAGATATTTGTTGCTCCACGCTTTCACAATCTCAAATCGATCTCAATTCGAGTATTGGCACAACGTAATGGGTGTTGCTGGTTAGATTGCAACTTTTACAGTTAGGTTATGTTTGAGCATGTTTTGTGTTTTTTTGGGGAATTTCAATTTCAGTTTCATAAAAAACGATTCGCAGGTGTAAGTTGAATCAAAAGCGCCAACAACTTTTTGTGCCAAATTTCTCAAATTGGAAAATTTCATAAGTTCATCTTTCGCATCACGTTCTTTCGCGAGCATTGTAAGTTCGCAGAATATAATCTAAGTATTCCGCGGACTCATAATTGTAAACTCATACATAAAACAATCAATATCTGTCCTATATTCGCAAGAATATTATTTAAAAATCAAAGTTAATTTTTTCTCATAATTTCTTCAGTTAATTATGGATGCACACGTAATGTATTTTTTTAATACATTGGTTTTCACTACTTTCGAGATTATAAATTAAATATATTTTATAAAATTGAGAAAAATCTCAAGAGCCGGAAAAATGTTTAATGCATGCCGCGGGCTATATAATAATTTAATAGGGTTATCTTAAATTGCAAAACGTAAATGAAACGCAAGAAATTTTAAAACAGTAAATAATCGTCTTTTATGTAATCATGAACAGATGATACTTTAATGAAATGATTCAATTCAATTAATTGTCGAATACACAGAGAAAGCATGTTCATTGCTACAAGCATTTTATAACTTTAGAGGAGCAAAATTCATGTAAAAGTCAATTATTCAACGTCCTTAATAATTTCTTGTAAATAGTTTTTAACAAGATTTAAAAATATTTTAAATAATAATTTTTTTTTCTTTATTCAATTCCTTCTATTAGCTCACACTCTCCCTATATATGTCTTGTTCAAATTTCAATCGTTCATAAAATACTTTTTATTCATCCACTCGAGTTCAAATGCATTTTTTTTAACTTGTAGTGGATGACACTGGATGTTAATACAGTTTTTTCAAATATTAATTCAATAATTAAATTTAATTAATTAATTTAAAAAATTTTTAGATTTAAGTTGCATATATCTACCAATAGATGGCGCCAGATAAACTTAAAAAAATGAACGAAAATTATTTATAAAGGAATTATTTTTTTTTATATTACTTGTTCTGATTTTATTCATGACAGTTTCATTTACAGAAAAAGATCCGGATGGAGCACATGTACATATCTGTTATTTAATTTTAATTCAATTTAACTTATTATATTATGTTATATAAATTATATTAAATAAATTTACGCGACATTTTATTAAATAAACCAGAAATTTCCTGTATTGCCAAAATAGTAGCATTCATTTCTGAATTTAAAACAAATGAAAATTATTCTTTTATATATTAAATTAAATAATTATAATATCAAATTAATTCTAGAAAACTAGCAATACCAAGTATTCCTCTTTTCTCAATAAATAACACTTAGATAGTGGGATTAGTGGATTAAATTTGCTGCAATGTCTTTACAGTAGATCTAATTTCTCTTACATCTATTAAGCGTAATCTCTGAAACGACACTGTGACACTGAAAACTATGCGGGTTCAGTCAGGTAGGGTGTCTTATTTATAAGAATTTCAAACATTTCCGTTGAAACTGCTGAATAAAACAAATGTATGCAACTATAATTTAATTCCACAGCAACTTAATTTCTTAAATTCTGTGGTATAAAATACAGGGTGATTATAATTAATGTCCCACTTTCGAAATGCTTTAAAAAGAAAACTATTCGTCCCGATGAGTTCAAATTTGAACTGAGGATATTTGCAAAAGGCGGAAACGGTAAGGCATCAAAAAAAGTTCCAAAGTGTATTAATAGATGGCACTGTAAGCTGCATAAAGAAAGTGAATTCGGCTGCCAGTGATATTTTGAATCGAAATTGCAACGTATTTGGCATGAGTTGCACATTAAACCAACGGTAGTGTTCAACTATTAGTGTTCAATGTGTTCAATTGTTGCGGTTTTTGAATGAAAAAAAAATGACTTCCTAGTCATTCAACAGATGTGGCAGTGTTAGTGGAAAGACCACCCACCACTGCAAGGTCATACCAAACTGGATGGGAAAAATCGGTGGAATTTTTTTTGATTGTCATACCGTTTTCCCCTTCTTTAAGTACATTCAGTTCAAATTTGAACTACTTGTGACAAGTGGTTCTTATTTACAGCATTTTGAAAGAGGCACTTTAACTATAATCACCCTGTATACTATTAGATAAAATTAAATATTACATATTTTAAATAAACAGAAATCTGCTGCAATGTCTGTACAGCAGATCTAATTTCTCTTACATCTATTAAACGTAATCTCTGAAACGACACTGTGAGAAATAAGATTTAAGAATAAAAGTCTCGAATAAATAGAATTCAAATTGATATGATTTTTAAAACGTATTGAAGAATTTATTAAACTTTTGAGTATAATTTTAAATCCAGGGAGGGATAGTATGTAAAAGGGAAAAATGACTCAAAATTTGTACATATAGCTTCTTCTTGAGAAAATTGATTCACTGAAAATATAATATAATATATATATAGAAACTCATGTTTGTGAAAATTGCAACACCATGAAGGAATCGTCATAATTGAATGAAATTTAATACACAGTTGAGTGGTAGTGGTACAAATAAATGATTAAATGTTCAAAGCAAACAAACAATAACAAGAGATCGAAATCAGTGTTTTGTGTAGCCACCACGCGCCGCAATAAGTGCTGCTATACGACGTGGCATGGAGTCAAACAAATTTTGAATGTCTGCCTGAGGAAGAGCATTCCATATAGTTTGTATGCGCACCCAAAGTTCGTCTGCAGAAGCAACAGGACGAGGATCACGAGCGAGACGCCGACCAACGAAATCCCACACATGTTCAATCGGCGACATATCCGGGGAATACGAAGGCCAAGGAAGAAGCTGTACCTGCCGCGTTGCAAAGAAGGATTGAACAGTCCTAGCGATATGAGGGTGGGCATTGTCCTGTTGAAATACAGCGCCTGGCAAGCTTTGAAGGAAAGGAACAGCTTGGGGCTGTAGAACTTCACTGATGTACCGGTTGCCTGTTCAGATTGCCCACAATTCTTAGCAATTGAGATCTATGTCACCCCAGACCATATATGCTATGTCACCCCAGACCATAACTCCCCGTGTTCGTCCACTGTGGCGTTCTATAATGCACTCCGGAAGGTGGCGTTCACCGCATAGCGTCTGATACGAATGCGGCCATCATGGAACCACAAATTAAAGCGGGAGTCGTCAGAAAACAAGGGCATGCTGCCAATCAGCAAGCCAGTCTCTATGCTGAGTGGCCCATTGTAGCCGCAGGCTGCGATGGTTTAGCGTGAGGGGGATCCTGTATAAAGGATTCCTTGCGCGCAGTCCTCGCTGCAGCAGACGTCTACGAATTGATGAAGCACACAATGAAACACCAGTAGCTATTGACCACTGTGCTGCCAATTGTCTAGAGGAAGCTGTACGGACCGTCAGCGCCATGCGGGCCAGGTGTCTATCATCGCGAGCTGACGTCACATTTCGGGGTTAACTCCCGGATTTCCGAGCTCTCCGACACTCATCCGTCCACTGCTTCCAAAGACGCATCACTGCGCTGCTGTTACGCTGCACACGAGCGTGATAAGACAATCCAGCTTCACGAAGGCCGATGATTCTTCTCCGTTCAAACTCTGTAAGTTGTTCAAATCTCGCTCTCTTTCGTCGAAGAGGCATAAGTAACGATTGAGCTAACGTTTACCACTAGCAGATAACCACCGATAACCACCGATAACCATACACGCCTCGCTACAGCCGTCTATTTATTCGGATCCATCCGCCGTTCAGAGGGCGCTGCTCAGCACACGCATGCGCTACGGATTTGAAATTCTAGTCATTTGCATATCATGCGCTAATTTGCATTTTCTGAAAATATCAGCTCACTCGCGTAAGTCCTTCATGGTGTTGCAATTTTCACAAACATGAGTTTATATAATTTAGGCCTCAGATCTTTGAACTCTCATACATCCTGAGAACACAAAATTCGTAAAATAATATTAAAATTGATTTATTACAGATGAAAAGTTATTTTAGAAAATACATCTCGTTTATTAGAAAATATTTTTTTCCCTCCATAAACTAGATACATTTGACTTTTTATTATACAAATTCAACTTTTTATGATAATCTCACAAAGTAACATTTAAAAAAAAAATCTACACATTTTAATATTGCTTTTATACTTCAGTATAACTCAGTCATTGCATTCACTTCAAAATTGAAAGTCGAATTTCAAAAGATAATGAAATTGAAAGTAAAATGTACAAGTACGAAGATGTTATTATCGATTCTAAGGCATTTGAACTTTTCAGATAAGAAAATATGATTTAATCGTATGAAGAAAGATGTTTCTGTTTCATCCCATTTTTTTAAATTCTTTTCTTTCTGGTCATTTTAACTTACTATATCAATTATTTCAATAACAATAAATAATAAAAGAAATCCATCCGCAACTGGCCCATGGTGGGCCAGGGCCTTCTGCTCGATGGCAGATTTCTAGACAGGAGATGTTTTCTTTTGGACGGGATAAGGTTGTCAGCCCTAAGCCCAAAGCTCTACACTAATATGAGACCGGGATCTACGATTTAAAGTGTATTCCGAACCACTACAAATATCCATGGTACCGCCATAAGAAGACTCCTGTCTTTTTTTCTAATGCAGCTGGAAATACAAAGACAGTTATTTTTTATGCTGTAAGCAAGGTTTGCACCGCTGTTACTCATTTAGCACTATCAGGGTGCACGTTTAGCTTGAAGATATGCTAAGGATGCAGAGTAACACTACCTCCACAACGCTCTACGATCCTATTAGACTGGAACCAATGATTTAAAGTGGATTCCGAATAATTGCAAAAATCCATGACACCGTACGGACTCGAACCCGAAACCTGATACACCGAGCGCCAGAGCGTTAGTCTCTCTGCCATCAGACCACTTAAAAGATATTACAATACGAAAATTGTATAAATCGGAATTTTGTTTTTCTTTTAGTCTTAAGAATAATTCGTCGTGTTAGTTTGTTTGGGGGCCTGATGCCCGAGTGGCTAACACTCCGGAGCTCGGTACCATAGGTATCGGTTTCAAATCCCGGCGGCACCATGGGTGTTTGTGGGGGTTTGGAATCGCCTTTAACCCGTAGGTCCCGGTCTCCTCCGATCGTAGAACGTCACAGAAATCAATCAGACTTCTCATCCACATCATTCTCAAACTGTAAAGGAGCAACTCGGCTCTAGGCACAGTGATGTGGCGTGATGTAGTATTAGCAATACAGAGACAGTTACTCTTTATGCCATAAACACGGGCTGCGCCGCTGTTATTCATTTAGCACTACTCAAGCTAGCTTGAAGACATGCTACGGACGTGGAGTAGCACTACGCCCACAATTCTCTACGATCATATTAGACGGCGACCTAAGGTTTAAAGTGGATTCTGAATCATTGAAAACATCCATGCACTGCCGGGACTTGGACGCAAAACTTGTGAGAAAACAGAGTGCTAATCACTCGGCCAGCAGGCCTCTAAAAGTTATTACAATAAAAATAGAAAAAATAGGAATTTTCTTATTCGAAGAATAATGCATCGTGTCAGTTTATTTACAGAACTTACTTTTAAATGACTTTTAACTTTACTTTTTTTTTTTACCTCTTTCAACATATTTTATATGCAAATATTTTCGGGCAGAAAACAATAACAATCATTAGCATAATTCACTGATTAAATATCTCATGTTATGCACTCCTTTTCTGTTTTCCGTTATTTTCTGACTTCTAACTTTAATACAGCTCTAACTCAAACAAAGGTTATCCATTTAAATTTATGTGTCACCACCTTTTGTAATGATAATAGTTTCTTATCAGAAAACAAGTTATGCATGTTCTAAACAAACTTTCTTTATTATAATAGGTAGTTTAGCTTTATTTCCTTTTTATCATTTATTTTGTTTACCTTCTTTGGTAAACTAAGTTCCAGGAAAATGTTATCAATAGGTTTATTTTTTGATGAAAATAAATAAGTAAGTAAAGTTCTATTCGTAATATTTATACGATCCTGCAGATAAAATATTATGTTAATTTCTACTTATTAAAATATCTTTATTTCAACATCAAGAAGCCAAGGTTATATCTAGAAAGACTACATAGCCCAGAAAAATCGTCAGAGAGGCTCTCATAATACCTGGTTCATCATTATCAAGATTCAACTTAAAAGCATACAGTGACCGCAAGGGTCTAGTTCAGGGAGTGGTCAACCCAAATGGTCTTGCGGGCCACTTTGGAAATACATCCTAACTCGGCGGGCCGCATGGAAAAATATACATCCCCCTATTAGAATTAGACCCCCTGTAGACATTTTTCTGGAATGAAAAATTCAAACATGATGAGTTGTTATTTTTATGTTTACTATTATTCTTACATGGGGGCCTGAATGGCCGAGTGGCTAGCACTCTGGCGCTCGGTACCATAGGTTTCGGATGCGAGTCCCGGTGGTGCCATGGATGTTTGTAGTGGTTCGGAATCCACTTTAAACCGTAGGTCCCGGTCTAATAGGATTGTAGAGTGTTGCGGGGGCATTGTTACTCCGTGGCTTATCTTCAAGTCACACGCGCCCCCTGGGTAATGCAAAGTGAGTAACGTCTGTGCAGCGCTTGCCTTAAGGCATCCATGACCAAGCTGTCTAAGTGTTTTCCAGCTGCATTAGGAAGAAAAAAAAATTATTCTTACATGTAAACATAGTGAATATCACTTTTATATCATCTATATATAGCCTTTTTATGATTTATTTATTTTGTTTATATGCTTGGGGTACTGCTTTTGTAGCACGAAGATATTTTTTTTTCTGCATATGTATATGTTTTCTGTATATGATTGATGTATATTTTCTGATCTAAATAAATGAGCACGAGTACTTAAAATTTTCATCGTAATATTTATACAGGCCTGCAGATAAAATATTATGTTAATTTCTATTTATTAAAGTTTCTTTATATTAATTTTATCTATCAAAACATTTTTCATACACTTCTAAAACATTTCTTAATTTTAAAAACAAATTTCTTTCAATTACTGCAACAATTAATGCAAATTGTCTTTCTTCTATTCTATAATATTTTGGAGCCTGTTGATTTTGTATTATTTTTTTAGGATATACAATTATTGTAAGCGAATTTAGTTAGTAAATATTAAATCTTTAAAATACGCAAATGTTAAACGTTTAATGTTGCACAAAATACTTTTTCTTTTCCCTAATGCAAGTGGTAATATAGACAGTTATCTTTATGCCATAAAGATAATAAGGGCTGCACCGCTGTTGCACATTTAGCACTATCCAGGGGGCACGTGTAGCTTGAAGATAGGCTACTGACGCTAGTCACAATACCCCCACAATGC
Source organism: Caerostris darwini (assembly GCA_021605075.1). Lineage (NCBI taxonomy): Eukaryota > Metazoa > Arthropoda > Arachnida > Araneae > Araneidae > Caerostris > Caerostris darwini. The sequence goes on along the minus strand of BPLQ01015119.1, from coordinate 170,822 downwards.
TCTACGATCTTATTAGATCGAGACCTACGGTTTAAAGTAGATTTGAGAGATTTACGGTTTAAAGTGGATTCTGAACCACTACAAACATCCATGACACTACCGAGAGGTTCTGAGTGTCATAGCGCTAGGCATTCAGCCGTCAGATCGTTGTTTATATCGGTATACAAATTTTTTTAATCTATTAGTAAATATCGTTGCTCATAAAATTATGATAAAGTGTCAGGAGTCAGAAGTCTGAAATTTGGAGTCAGAAATTGTTTGGTCTAATCACCATCTCTGGTATATTTATCCCTTTTATAAATAGCTCTCTTGCGTAGCATAAATCCGTCCCTTTTTTTTATTATTCATTCTTCAGCATAAAACATTATCTTTATGCGATTCAGCATCTGTTGTATGGAAGCATTTTTACATGATTTTTTTATCCATACTTTTATAGGATTCAGTAGCATGGGGTATTCATAACAGGACACTTTACGATTTGACGTAGTAAGAAGGATGTGTTGTTATTGCGTCATAATTTCCATTTTATTATTGTAGTTATTCATATATATTCTCCATAGACTAGGGGTTGCCAAAACGCGGCTCGCGGTCGCGGGCCGCATGTGGCTAGCCTTAAATATTTTTCCGGCCCGTGAGAATCATCACACTTTTACAAAATATATTTATTTTATAATGGTCAAAGTAGTGAAAAACCAATGTATGAAAAAAACACATTATGTGTGCATACCTATATACAAATATTAACTGTCGATATTATGATAAAAAAATAACTTTGATTTTAAATTAATATTCTTGCGATGTTGCCAGTTTTATTCACGAGTTTACAATTATCCGTAATTGGAACTTATTATCTTGAAATATCTAATTATCTGATTAATATCTTGGAACATCTAATGTAACAGGTCCTCTGTTTCACCTCAAGTGACCTCAGTGATGTAGATATGCGCAGTTGATCGTTGATAGCAGAGCAAACCAGACTCTTAGTTGAAGTGGTTAGCGCTTTTGGCTTAACTTACACATGCAAATCGTTTTTTTTTTTCGAAATTGAAATTGACCACGCTCAAATATAATGGACACTAATATGCAATAACCATTACGATGTGCAAATAGCCAAATTCTGATCGATTTGCAAAGGCTATGTGAAAGAGTGGACAAACAAACATCGCACTAGAAAAATAAATATTTTTTTAATGATTTCATTTTTTTTATTTCGTTTATATTTATATGGTCATTATGCGTTTAGTATCCTTATTATTAATTTATTTTAGTATCCTTACACTTATTATAATCCTTATTATTATCCAATGTATTTAGTATCCTTATTATATCATCTATGTTGACATTTAAGAATACTAGTAAACACAATAATAATAACTCATTATGTTTCAATGTTTCATTCCAAAAAAATGTCTCTAGTGGGTCTAAATCTAATGTGGGGATACATAATTTTATATGCGGCCAGCGGAATTAGGATGCATTTCCAAAGTGGCCCGCAAGATCATTTGGGTTGGCCATCCCTGGTCTAGAGCCTCTCCTTTGTGTCCATCCTGCAAAACACCAGAAATTGTAACACATTTTTTTTCCAATGTACATACTATATTATTTATTTCCCGGAAAAGCCAAGAAATAAACTACAAAGTGATTTCGGATACAAGGTCCTACATTTTTCATGAATAATCTACATGTCTATGAATGCATATTATAAGATTTTAACAATAATTTTTTAATAATTTTAAATAATTTTTTTGTCTAAATGTCTTACAACCTCGTATGCAACGGGAAATCCCAACTTTCTTTTTATTTTTCACTTCCTACTATTAGGTCACACTCTCTATTTTTTATTCATCCACACAAGTGCAAATGCATTTTTTTAAACTTGTAGTGGATGACACTGGATGTGAATACAGTTTTTTCAAATATTCATTCATTCATTAAATTTAATTCATTCATTTTAGTTTTATATGGGAGAAAGAAAATTTCTCTTCTATAAGATATTGAGCAGGATATACATTTAGAAATCAATACCGTCAGTGGCGACGCGTGTAGATCGCTGGAAAAAAATTTATTTTTTCCCTCTGGGTTCTAGTCTGAGTCAAGGAGGGAACAACATGGAAAATGAAACACGTGAATAAATGAGTGTGAGAGATGGAAATTGTGTATGTAAGAGAGAGAGTTTTTTTCTAATTTAAAAAAAATGAATGAAAATTATTTATAAAGGAATTTCTGCAATAGAGTGAAAAAAAAGTAGGAATTTACTTAAAAAAATTTTTTTTATTACTTGTATTTTCATTGTTATAATGCAAACAATTCAAATTATCTTGCCCATTTTTCAATTTCTTAATGCTGTGATCTAGACGATCAATATTTTAAGTTATTAATATTCTCACTATATATTAATTCTACTTATTATTTTTTTAACTTGACTTGACTTTGAGATTTACGCAGGCGTTAGCAGCTTTATCTCAATTTTTCCAATTACTCTTGAGAAGAAATCAGGAACAAGTAATATAAAAATAAAAATAAAAAATTTTAAGTCAATTCCTACTTTTTTTTCACTCTATTGCAGAAAAGTCCTTTACAAATAAAGATGAAATTTTCCTCTTACATCTGGCGCCATCTGTTATTAGATACATGAAACTTAAATCTAAAAAAAACTAAAATTAATGAATTAAATTTAATGAAGGAATTAATATTTGAAAAAAACTGTATTAATATCCAGTGTCATCCACTGCAAGTTCAAAAAAATGTACTTGAACTCGAGTGGATGAATAAAAAGTATTTTATGAACGATTGAATATTTGAACAAGATATATATAGGGAGAGTGTGAACTAATAGTAGGAATTGAAAAAGAAATAAGAAAAGATAATACAAACAAAAAAAGATCTTCAGATAATCCATGGATTTTGACTGATTCCAAAAGTATTAAAGAAGAAGCACCGAAATGTCCGAAATGTGGTGACGTGCAGAACTTCTGTCACTAAACAACACAAAAAGATTAATGCACACCCAAAAAGAAAATTTAGAAAATTAATTAATGATATAGTTTTATAATAAGGTTCGTCCCTCATATCCAATAACCATGGATAGGATAGGACTTTATATCCAAAAACATGTTTTCTCTTTGTACTTCATATTGAGTGCATTGGAATAAAATAGGTTCCTCGGTTTCAGGTGTTTTACATCTCGAGCATATTGGAAAAGATCTTAATCCAAATCTATTGAGTGACTTTAGAAAGATAGGTTTTGGTGTGAAAACTTTAAATTAGTACTTCTTTTCTATTGATAGGTAAGAGACGTTTTTTTTTTAAATTTTATCGATCTTCTATTATTCCTTCCGCCAGAAATAGAGGGCAATAATAATTCATTTCTTTCAAAATCGTATTCAAGGTTCAACATGAAATCTACCAAACTGTCATGGATTCCTGAATTTTGTGTTTTGTCATAATTTGATTATGTCTTTTGAGATCATCAAATAGATAAATCATTATGATTATGTATTAATTATTCATAATTATCTATTAATCATTAATCTGTATTTTACTAGCATTTAGATAAATTCAGATAAAGCAGCATTGGCGGTTATAAGTTTCAAATTGGGGCCTGATGGCCGAGTGGCTAGCGCTCTGGCGCTCAGTACCACAGGTTTCGGGTTCGAGTGTCGGCGGTGTCATGGATGTTTGACACCATTTGAGACCATTGACAACTGTTGTAGGCTATGAATAGAGGAGAAAATTTTAATCTGCAGATTGACAACATAATTTCTTTTTCCTAAATGGGCGTATTTTTAAATTTATTGAATGTATAATGTCCATAGCTTATCTTCAAGCTGCACGTATCTCCTGAGTAGTGCTAAGTGAGTGACATCAGTGCAGTGATTCCCATAAGGCATAAAATACAACTGTGTCAGTGTTTGCCAGCTGCATTAGAAAACGTTTCAAGTTCATAATTCAAGTCAAGAGAAATCCATTAAAAAAAATTTCGATTTATAGCATATTTGCTTGAAAGCTAATTTTATTTTTGCTGATATGAAAGGAATTACATTATGAACGTCAATTTTGTGGAACAACAATAGGAAATTCGATTTTTTCATTAATCTCTATAGAACCAAAAGGAAGGCAATAAGTTTTTAAAATGTATCTTTTAAAGTTGCATCTCAAACATTTCCCAGAAGAGCTCTATAATAAATGAAATAAATTCTTTACTTTTTCTAAACTTAAACATCCAAAAAGCACCATTACAATCCATCAGCCGAATTCCACCCAAAATCCTCCGCTGTTCTTCCACAGAGTACCACATGCGAGAGGGCGAACTGCGAAATCCAATTACAGAAGACGGAATCTTCGCCCTCCAAACAAAGTTTCGGAAGCTCCGGAGTTGAGTTGCAATCGGACGACTCTTTCCGGCGAAATCAGTTTGCGTTGCCAACACAACTGTTCGAAAAGCAACTGAATTGAAATCTCTCTCTCTCTCTAAGTTGATCAAGTTTTGGAGAAAGAAAAGCAAGATATGGAGGGAATTTTCTACATCCGTAGGTAACAAAATACAATGCCTTTATTTATTTATTTTTTTTTTTGAAAAAAAGTTACATGACTTTCGCCGAATAAAGATACTTTTTCTTTCGTAATGTAGTATTTTCACTCAAAACGTCACACCCTTATTGGTCAAATAGATAGTCTATATAGATATGTACTGAATATGGATATATATAAATATATAATCATCATCATCAGTGGCGCATTAATCCCGTGTTGGGCCATGGCTGTCTGCATATTGGCAGATTTCAAGACGATAAATATTTTCTATTTGCGGGCTGGGGTTATCAACTTTAAGCCCAACGCTCTGCTGCCATATTAGACCGAGACCTACGGTTTAAAATGGATTCCAAACCACTCCAAGCACTCATGTACCGCCAAGATTACTGGCGAGCGACAGAGAGCTAGCCAGTTGGCCATCGAGCCCGATGTTCAAGGTTCAACATGAAATCTTCCAAAGTGTCATAGATTCCTTAATTTTGAGTTTTGTTATAATTTTATTATATCTTTTTCAGTCATCAAAGTGATCATCTTCCTTCAGTCATCAAAGTGATCAATCATTACGATGATAATCTGTATTTTACTAGCATTTGGATAAATTGAGATGAAGCAGCATTGGCGGATATAAGTTTCGAATTGGGGCCTGATGGCCGAGTGGCTAGTGCTCTGGCGCACGGCACCACAGGTTTCGGATTCGAGTCCTGACGGCGCCATGAATGTTTGTAGTGGTTCGGAATCCACTTTAAACCGTAGGTACCGATCTAATATGTCTGTAGAACGTAGGGCCTAGGGTTTACAACCCTACCCCGTATAATGAATCATCTATCTTCTAAAGGAAATTAAATTACGTAAGTTGATTTCTTTATCATCAACTGAACTAAAATGCTTATCTAATATATTAATTTAAAAATTTGTTTGTTTGTCCTTTATATAAATTCCTAATTTTGGACCTAGAGTTTTGAAATTTGAAGCGTCCTAGTCTATAGGTTACGTTATACCGTGGGACAAATTAAAATCTGGATATTTCCATTAATTTCCACGCTTTAATTATCTAAATTGAATGATAGTGTTCGATTACATTTTTAAGAAGGGTTTCAACAGATCCCAATGCCTTGAACCCTGTGGTATTTTCAATCACGTCACGTATAAAGAGTTTAAAACGATGAGTTAAAATTTGGAGGCGAAAGATTTCAACATGAAATATATTTCATTCGTTCTATCTTAGTTATACTGAGCCATCAATATGCATGGTTAGAGTGTAAAAACTTTCTCATTGTATATCTCTCTTATCGTTATTAATTCACTAAGTTTCTGAAGACTCCGGGAAATAAGCATCGGGTCTTTATTTAATCTATGAATTTGAAAAACTGTTGGTTTGTTCTTTATACAAATTTACAATTTTCAACTTGGAGTTTTAAGATTTGGAAAATACTTAGGCTGTCGAATACGTAAAAATGTAAAATTATGTAGGGCCTGATGGCCGAGTAGCTAGCACTCTGGCAGTGGGTACCGCAGGTTTCGGGTTCAAGTCCCGGGGGTGCTGTGGATGTTTGTGGTGGTTCCACTACAAACATACACGGCCACCGTGGACAATCCACTTTAAACCGTAACTCCCGGTCTAATAGGATCGTACAAAGTTCTGGAGGTAGTGTTTACTCAACATCTGTAGCTTATCTTCAAGCTACACCACTTCGTGGGTAGTGCTATGCGAGTGACATCGGTGTAGCGCTTCCCTTAAAAGGCGTAAAAGACAACTGTCTAAGTGTTTTCCAGCTGCATTAGAACAAAAAAAATTTTCAAATTCATAAATCAAATCAAGAGTAATTCATTAAAAATTTTCTATTTGTAGCCTATTTGCTTGAAAACTAAAGTTAAATTTTCTGATATGAAAGAAATTACATTATGAAGATCAACTTTACGAAAACAGCAATAGGAAATTCGATTTTTTCATTACTCTCTATAGGAACCAAAAGCAAATACTGTAACCAATAAGTTTCTAAAATGTATCTTTTAAAGTTTCATCAAACATTTCCCAAAAGGGCTCTTATAAATACATAAAACAAGTCTTTACTTTCTCGAAACTTAAACATCCAAAAAGCACCATTGCATTCCATCAGCCGAATTCCACCCAAAAATCCTGTGTTGTTCTTTCACAGAGTACCATCTACGAGAGAGCGAACTCGAAATCCAATTGCAGAAGACGGAATCTTCGCCCTCCAAACATACTTTCGGCAGCTTCGGAGTTGAGTTGCAATGGAATGACTTTCCGTTCGAATTCAATTTGCGTTGGCAACACACATGTTCGAAAAGCAACTGCAATTGAAATTTCTCTCTCTCTCTCTCTCTCTCTGTTGATCAAGTTTTGGAGAAAGAAAAACAAGGTATGGAGGGAATTCTCTACGAACATTTGTAGATAAAACATTCAATGATTTATTCGTTTATTTTTTGAAAAAAAGTTCATCTGACTTTTGCCAAATAAAGATACATTTCTTCTCCAATGTGGAATTTTCACTCAAAACTTCACAACCTTATTGGTCAAATAGATAGTCTGTATTGATATTTATTCCTGGATAAATATATCATTATTGGATTATTGGTGGCGTAAGAGTCCCATATTGGGCCAAGGCTGTATGTCTAGTGACAGATTTCGAATTAAAAAATATTCTCAATTTAAAGGGGTAGGATTGTCAGCTCTACGCCTAACCTTCTGCTCCCATATTACGGATCTACGGTTTAACGTGGATTCCGAACCGCTATAAACATTCATGTCACCACCGAGTTTCGAACCCGAAACCTGTGGTACCAAAGGCCAGAGCGCTATCCACTCCGTCATGAGGCCCGATATTCAAGTTTCAACTTGAAATCTATCAAACTGTCATAGATTCCTGAATTTTGGATTTCGTCAGAATTTGATTGTATTTTTCAATCATCAAAATGAGAAATAATTATTATAATAATCTATATTTTACTAGCATTTGGATAAATTGAGATAAAGCAGCATTGGTTTATATAAGTTCTAAATTGGGGCATGATGGTTCAGCGGCTACTGCTCAGGCGCTTTGTATCACAGGGTTCGGTTTCGAGTCCCGGTGGTGCCATGTAGTGGTTCGGAACCATAGGTCCCGGTCTAACAGGATCGTAGAGAGTTGTGGGGTTATGTTACACCGCTTCCGTAGCTGATCTTCAAACTATATGCACCTACTAGGTAGTGCCAAATGAGTAACAGCACTGCAGCCTTTGCTTATGGCATAAGGATTAACGGTCTCAGTGTTTCTAACTGCATTAGATTAACAACACTGCAAGCATTCACAGACCGACTATAGGTTTTTGGGCAAACATTCACTACAAGTAGATCACCGTTTGAAGAAAACTACTCTAGACCATTGACAACCGTTGTAGATTTTGAACGGAGGAGTAAATATTTCTCTGCAGGATGACAACATAATTTCTTTTCCCGAAATGGAAGTTTATTTAAAATTTATTGAATGTATAATGTCAGTAGCTTATCTTCAAGCTACACGCACCTCCTGGGTAGTGCTAAGAACAACGGAGAATTCAGCTGATGGATTGCAATGGTGCTTTTAGATGTTTAAGTTTTGGAGAAAGTAAAGACTTATTTTATTTATTGACATCGGTGCAGCGCTTTCCCTAAGGCATAAAAAACAACTGCCTAAGTGTTTGCCAACTGCATTAGGAAGAAAAAGTTTCAAGTTCATAAATGAAGACAAGAGAAATCCATTAAAAAAAATTCTATTTATAGCATATTTGCTAGAAAACTAAAGTTATTTTGCTTGATTTGAAAGGAATTACATTAAGAACGGTCAATTTTAAGAGCAACAATAGGAAATTCGATTTTGTCATTAATCTCTACAGAAACCAAAAGCAAATATTTGGCCAATAGGTTTTAAAATGTATCTTTTTAAGTCACATCTCAAACATTTCCCGAAAGTGCTCTATAAATAAATAAAATAAGTCTTTACTTTCTCCAAAACTTAAACATCTAAAAGCACCATTGCAATCCATCAGCCGAATCCTCCGTTGTTCTTTCGTAGAGTACCATCTGCGAAATCCAATTACAGAAGACGACCTCCAAACACACTTTCCGGAACTTCGGAGTTGAGTTGCAATGGAACGACTCTTTCCGGTCGAATTCAGTTTGCGTTGCCGACACACGTGTCCGAAAAGCAACTGAATTGAAATTTCTCTCTGCGTTAATCAAGTTTTGGAAAAGGAAAACGAGATATGGAGGGATTTCTCTGCGAGCATCTGTAGGTAAAAAATTCAATGCCTTTATTTAGTTAATTTTTGAAAAAGAGTTATCTGACTTTTGTCAAATAAAGATACATTTTTGGGCAAATAGATAGTCTATATAGATATTTACTGGTTATGTATACATATAAATCGATCATCATTAGTGGCACAGCAGTCCTATGTTGCGCCAAGGCTGTCTGTCTACTGGCAGATTTCGAGCCGAAAAATATTTTCTTTTTACGGGGTAGGGTTGTCAGCTCTACGACCAACGCGTTGCAGCCATATTAGACCAGGTCCTACTGTTTAAACGGATTCCGAACCACTACAAACATCCATGGCAACGCCGAGATTTAAACATGGAACCTGTGGTACCGAGCGCAGGGCGTCATCAGGCCCGATATTCAAGGTTCAACATGAAATCTTCCAAATGTCATAGATTCCTGAATTTTGATAAATAAAGCAGCTTTTGCGGATATAACTTTCAAATTCGGACCTGATGACCGAGTGGCTTCAGCTCTCGCTCTCGGCACCACAGGTTTCGAGTTTGAGTCCCGGGGGTACCATGGATGTTTGTAGAGGTTCGAAATCCATTTTAAACCGTATGTCCCGGTCTAATAGGTTCGTAGAGCGTTGCGGGGGTGTTGTTACTCCGCGGCCATAGCTTATCTTCAAGCTACACGCACCTCCTGTGTAGCGCTAAATGAGTAACAGCAGTGCTTCCCTTGTTTACGGCATAAAGATTAACTGTTTCTGTGTTGCCAGATGCATTAGAACAAGAAAAATTCTGCAAGCATTCACGGACTGGCTATAGAGGGTAGGCCAGACATTGACTACATGTAGTCATCAAACTGTTGTACGACATTTACAATTATTGTAGACTTTGAATAGAGGAGTAAATATTAACCTGCAGATTGGCAACATAATTTCTTTTTCCGAAATGGGCGTTTCTTTTTTAATTTATTGAATGTATAATGTCCGTAGCTTATCTTCAAGCTACAATCACCTCCTGTGAGCTATGTGAGTAACGTCGGTGCAGCACTTCCCTTAAGGCATAAAACAGAACTGTCTAAGTGTTTGTCAGCTGCATTAGAACAGAAAAGTTTCAAAGTCATAAATCAAGTCAAGAGAAATACATTCAAAAACTATAAATTTATATCATATTTGCTTGAAAACTTAAGTTATGTTTTCTGATATGAAAGGAATTACATTATGAACGTCAATTTTACGAAAACAACAACAGCAAATTCGATTTTTCATTAATCTCTGTAGAACCAAAATCAAAGCATGTAGCAAATAAGTTTTTAAAATGTATCTTTTAAAGTCAGATCAAAACATTTCCCAAAAGTGCTCTTTATAAATAAATAAAATAAGTCTTTACTTTCTCCAAAACTTAAACGTCCAAAGAGCCCCATTACAGTCCATCAACCCAATTCCACCCATAAATCCACCTTTATTCTTTCACAGAGTACCATCTACGACAGAGCGAACTGTGAAATCCGATTACAGAAGACGGAATCTCCGCACTCCAAACACACTTTCGGAAGCTCCGGAGTTGAGTTGCAATCGAACGACTCTTTCCGGTCGAATTTAGTTTGCGTTGACAACACGCATGTTCGAAGAGCAACTGCAATTGAAATTTCTCTCTCTCTCTTCGTTGATCAAGTTTTGGAGAAAGAAAAACAAGATATGGAGGGAATTTTCTGCCAACATATGTAGGTAAAAAATTCAATCCTTTATTTATTTATTTTTTTTTTTTGAAAAAAGTTATCGGACTTTTACCAAATAAAGATACATTGATTTTGTAATGTAGGATTTTCACTATCTTATCTGGTCAAATAGTTAGTCTATATAGATATTTTCTTGTTATGGGTATGCAGGGTGATTATAATTAAAGTCCCACTTTCAAAATGCTGTAAAAAAAGAACCCCTCGTCAAAATGAATTCAAATTTGAACTGAAGACACTTGGAGAACGAAAAAAATGGTATGACAACCAAAAAAAGTTCCACCAATTTTTCCCATCCAATTTGGTATGACTGACCTTGCCGTGGTGGATGGGCTTTCCACTCACAGTGTCACAACTGTTGAATGACTCGGAAGTCATTTTTTCCGTCAAAATACCGAAACAATCAATCACATTGAACACTACAGTTGGAATGTGCAACTCATGCCAAATATGTTGTCTATTCGATTCAAAATATCACTGGCAACCAAATTCACATTTTTATGCCGCTTACATCGCCATCTACTAAAACACTTTGGAACTATCTTCAGTTAAAATTTGATCCTACAGCCATTTTCAATGTTTATTTTATTGGACGTTATCTGGTTATAACACATTAAGTCGCATTCACATCAAGACGTTGAACGCCATGGCATGAAGCAATAACCAATCATAAGCAACGAGTGTCGTGCGCTGAGGTTTGTGGAGATCGATACTTCACCTCTTGACTTTTCACGTCTCGGCACGTATGCGGCTTTAGATTTCTTCACCAGGGGATATCTCTCATGTCTGAGTAGGATTTGGGTATGATAGACCCGTAAGCCAAGAAAGTTCCTTGTTGGCTTACGGGTTTATCTTTCATAGGCTATCGTGCGGATTTACAGTCTTCGAAAGCATTTATACTTGAGGAAGAGGAAGTTTTCTTACTCCCCAAATATCTCTACCGAGGTGGCATTAGTGGTTTGGAATCCAGGAGCCTGATTAGCATATCCTTAATTCTTAACATCCTTTAGATGGTGAAATGTGTTATTAATATCATCCCATACAACAGCGTTAACACATAAAAATTAAAATTATATTAGTAAAATCGCAATAAAAATTTTCAGAAAACTAAATATTGAAGAAATTTAGTGAAAACTAAAAGAGATTTATTAAAAATTTCATAAAATTAAGTCACTACGATTAAGCATGAAGCTCAACATAAGAACTGGTTACAGCAATTTAATACGCAAGAAAAAATTTAAGTTATTAAATATGAGAAAAGTAATGCATTTTCTATGCTTCTCAAGATCTACTGCATGTCTTAGGAGATGCTTTCACTACATAAAATTTTATTAATTTAAAATCCAGGATGAATATACTCCATGGTACATGATCGCCAGACAATAACTTTCATTGTTTGTAGACATCTGCACCCTAAAATTAAAGAATGTAATGAAAGCAAAGCGTTGGGAGAGGAATTCCGAAAATTAGTACCAAAATTGAATACATTTGTCACATTCAGGAAGAATTATTAAGAGTGATTATTTTCCAGAGAAAAGATGGAATAGGGTAAATTATTTGCCATATCATATTTTTTGAATAGAGACTCAATAGAAATGTTAATGATAAGTAATGAATGGCTGACAAGTAAAGTATGACTGTGAATAATTGAACAGTGTATCATTTATTATTATTTTTTTCTTAAATATATTATGTGAAAGCGACATGCAGAAATCCTTTTGTGAAATACTCTATTCATTTTCAAAATGTGCATTTAAAGAGCAAGTCAGTAAAAAATTAATTTTTTTTCTCAGTTTACACTCTTGGTGATAAAAATGTGATTAGTTTGAATTCTTAACATCGTTGTTAATCAACATTAAACCGAAAATTGCTCCACAATCATTCGAAAATAAAAATAAAGCATTTTAGTTAAAATTTTACTTAAAATAAAACTTTGTTTTATTTTTTGTTTTATCATTAATTAAACTTTTTTACTAAATTTTGGTGTCTTAAAATTGAATTTCTTACGTTTTAATTACATTAAAAAAGGTATTTAAAATTTCTGTATATTTTATGCATAAATGAGTTGTTTTTTAGGTATTAATAAAAGACACCGTGCATCTTTATAATTGTTTTTCCTTCATTTTTCTTGTTAATATTGTTTATCTATATAAGGCCTCCTATTCATCTTTTGAGAATAATCGCTTTTTATTTTAGATTTTTAAAATATTTCCAAAACTTTTTTTTAAAAATATTAATTGCTTTAACACAAAAAAAATACGCAGAAATATAAAAAATAAAAAAAATACTTTATTTAATTTATAAAATAAAGCAACAAACAAACAGTCAGCTGTTTCAATCAATCAAGTCTCATCAATTCATACCAATTATACAATACTAATTTTATGAACAATCACGCCACGTTTCATTATTTAAGATTCAAGTAGTTTAACTAAAATTAATATTAAAATTTGTAAACAATATTTTACCAATATTGCAAATAATACAAATGATAAAAACAATGAAGGGGCATGATGGCCGAGTGGCTAGCGCTCTGGCGTTTCGGTGGCATTGGTTTCGGGTTCAAGTCCCAACGGTCCATGGAATGTTTGTAGTGATTCGGAATCCTATTTAAACCGTATGTCCCGGTCTAATGTAATCGTAGGGCGTTGTGTAACTAGCGTCTGTAGCATGTCTTCAAGCTCATGTTGTAATTAATATTTTCATCAATCAATTAATTATTAACTTCTAGTGCTGCATTTATATTTTTATTTCTTAACTTTACTTTTAATATAGTAAAGATAACTATAGTAAGATATTTTACTTTTAAGATATAAGTTTTCGTGACAGTTTTGTTGCAAAGGTACTCCTGGAAGAAATGTCCGTTGCCGTTGCAGCGTATACTCTGGGTAGTGCTAAATGAGTAACAGCGGTGCAGCCCTTTCTTATGGCATAAAGATTAACTGTCTCTGTATTGCCAGCTGCATTAGAACAACAATAACAGTACGCTTAAAACTTAAGAAAATGTATTTCGTAAATTTTCATAGTCAAATGTATGCAGAAAATTAATATTTATAATTTTTAATATAGTTTTATTTTTTAAAAGAAATTATGTTTATAAAACACTATATGAAAATCCAAAAAAAAAAATAAAGTCCCTTTAGTCCCTTAACGGAACTGTCTCTGTATTGCCAGCTGCATTAGAACAACAACATAAAAACAATGATCACTGAAAATTAAACTGCTGTTTTCTTGTTCAGTTAAAATGGAATTTGATTTATAATGTATCTGAGTTTTTAAAAGTTGGAAATTATTTCCCGCACGTGCATTACATACACTGAAGTGACAAAAGTCATGGGATAGCAATATGCAAATTTTCAGATGGCAGTAGCATCGCGTAGAACAGGTATAAATGCGCAGAGCTTTCATTTCTGTTCAAGTTATTCATGTGAAGAGGTTTTGACGTGATGATGACCGCACGACGGGAATTAACAGACTTTGAAGGCGGAATGTTAGTTGGAGCTAGACGCATGAGTCATGCCATTTCGGAAATCGTTAGGGAATTCAACATTCCCAGATCCACTGTGTCAAGAGTGTGCCGAGAGTATGAAATTTCGGGCATAACATCCCACGATGGACAGCGCAGTGGTCGACCGCCTGCACTTAACGACCGAGACCGGCGACGTCTGAAAAGAGTCGTAAATTCTAACAGACAAGCAACACTGCGTCAAATAACCGCAGAAATCAATGTGGGACGTACAAGGGACTTGTCTGTTAGAACTGTGCGGAGAAATTTGGCTTTCTTGGGCTATTCCAGCAGAAGACCGACTCGAGTGCCTTTACTGACAGAACGACATCGCTTGCAGCGACTCTCGTGGGCACGTGGCATATCGGTTGGTCCCTAGATGAATGGAAAACCGTGGCCTGGTCCGATGAGTCACGATTTCAGTTGGTAAGAGCTGATGGTAGGGTTCGAGTGTGGCGCAGACCCCACGAAGCCATGGACCCAAACTGTCAGCATGGCACTGTTCAAGCTGGTGGTGGCTCCGTAATGGTGTGGGCTGTTTTTTCATGGCATGGACTTGGTCCTCTGGTGCGACTGGACCGAACATTGACTGGAAATGCTTATGTTCAGCTACTTGGAGATCACTTGCAGCCATTCATGGACTTCATGTACCCAAACAACGATGCGATTTTTATGGATGACAATGCGCCATGTCACCGGGCCACAACTGTTCGCGATTGGTTTGAAGAACATTCTGGACAATTCCAACGAATGATCTGGCCACCTAGATCGCCCGACATGAATCCCATCGAGCATTTATGGGACATCATCGAGAGGTCTGTTCGTTCCCAAAATCCTGCACCATCAACGCTTTCACAATTATGGACGTCTATCGAGACAGCATGGCTCAATATTCCTGCAGAAGACTTCCAACGAGTTGTTGAGTCCATGCCACGTCGAGTTGCTGCACTTCGCCGGGCGAAAGGAGGGCCGACACGATATTAAGAGGTATCCCATGACTTTTGTCACTTCAGTGTAAATGTTAACCACTTCATGAAGCATTTGAAAGTATGTTAATCATTTTAATTACTCAAAATAAGTTGAAAAAGTTTCAGGCGTAGCAATCTTTTAAGGAATTATTTCGAATTATTGTGTCTTTTGCTTTGAGTGGTTTAAGCGTTTCACGTCTTGTATTAAAAGGGAATATTTCAAGCTGAAAATATGGCGACTAAGCAATTCGCGAGACGTTACTAATTTTAAGATTTGTAAGTTTTTAAAAGCTTTTCATTTAAGATAGAGGGTGTGGGGCGACCCGCGGCCCGCCTTGAATATTTTTTCCGGCCCGTCAGATTGATCACACTTTTACAAAATACGTTTATTTTATAATGGCCAAAGCAGTGAAAACCAACGTATTAAAAGATTACATTCTGTGTGCATTCCTATATTCAAAAATGAACTGCCGAAGTGATGAGAAAAAATTAACTTTGATTTTAAAGTAATATTCTGGCGAATATAGGACAGATAGTGCCTGTTTCATTTATGGGTTTACAGTTATGAGTTCGCAGAATAATACAGTTATGAGTTCACAGAATATATTCTGTGAACTCATGAGGCGCACGCACCTTGGAACATCTAATATAACAGGTTCTATGTTTCACTTTAAGTGACCTCAGGGACGCAGTGACCATCACTAGATACGCACAGTTGATTGTTGATAGCAGAGCAAACGAAACTCTTCGTTGAAATTGTTAGCGCTTTTGGTTCAACTTAAACCTGCGAATCACTTTTTTCGAAAATGAAATTGGCCCAACACAAAACACGCTCAAACATAACGGAAGCTCACCTGCAACACCCAATACGATGTGCAAATACCCAAATTGAGATCGATTGGCAAAAGCTAAATGAAAGAGTGGAGAAATAAATATCACACTAATAAAATAAATATTTTTTAATGATTTAATTTTTTTTTATTTCGTTCATATTTATATGTTTTTTTATATTTCGTTACAATGTGCGTTTAGTATCCTTACTATTATATCATGTATGCTTACACGTACGAATAATTGTAAGCACAATAATAATAACTCATTTTGTGCCAATTTTTCACTCCAAAAAATGTTTATAGTGGGTCTAAATCTAATAGGAGGATACATAATTTCATATGCGGAAGATTATTTGGGTTGGCTAAGCCTGGTTTAACAAGATCTTCAGATAAGTTTTGACGAAAGTCTTTAATGTTTCTTCATTCCATGCAACATATGGGAACAACACACAAATCTTTTTAACATTTTCATTATAAAATATTTGATCAATTAGCATTAAACTAATTCATTTAAGGTTGTCCTTCCTTTTATTTGGTATGTTTTATTTGCAAGAATAAAAATTTTATTTATTTTTTAAATAAACTCTTAGCGATTCCATACGAACAATTTCTTGCATCAAATTCATTCATTTTATTAGAATGAAAAGAAAAAGTTGATTTTGCATCTTTTTCATGAATTTTTGCATATACACTCAAGAGCCAAAACATTATGACCACCTGTCAATAACGAGTTGGCCCACCTTTTTCGAGCAACACAGCTTCAACCCGCCTTGGCATGGATTAATACCACCACTTAATACCAGTTAAATACCACTTCGACCTGATCACGTGCCTTCCGCGTCATCCAGGCGAGTTCATTTCAAAATGTAGGGGTGGTCATAATGTTTTGGCTCTTGAGTGTATGTTGTTTACGGTATTTAATCAACAAAGTTGTGGAATATAGTCTTCCTCCTATTTGCATCTTTTATAACATACAGTGTTGATTTTTTTTAAATTTTACGTGGTTCACTAATGCTATTTATACATGTTCTTTCAGATACTGATGAAAGAGAGTCATCTCTGAGTCGAAAATATATTTCTGCTCAGAGCACCAAAAACTCCATCTGTAATATTTGATTAACAAAATTGTGGAATAAAATAATGCATTATAAACATCAAAGGTTAAATTTTGTAAAATTGCTAGTAACAACCATCTGTAGGAGAACTACATGACTTATTTTCTTGTACTTTAATAGAAAATTTATCTTACGGTAAAAATAAATGTAAAATTAATTTTTAATTTTTTAAAATAATCTTTTAAATAATAGAAATTGTTGTAAAGTGTATAGAAAAATTTTAATTAGATTTAACGTTAAAATCGAATTTAATTCATATACAGGGAGATTATAATTAAAATCCTACTTTTAAAATGCTGTAAAAAAAATAAACGAATTAATTTCTTGTATTTTAATAGAAAATTTATCTTATGGTAACAATATATGTAAAATTACTTTTTTAATTTGTTAAAATCATATTCTAATTATAGAAATTAACCTTTCATTCGTCGCAATGAGTTCAAATTTGAACTGAAGATACTTGAAGAAGGGTGAAACGGTTGGCATCACAAAAAAGTTCCACCGATTTCTCTTATCCATTTCGGGAAAACCTTGCCGTAGTGGATGGGCTTTCCACTAACAGTGTCACAACTGTTGAATGACTTGGAAGTCAGTTTTCCATTTAAAAAAACCGAAACAATCAAGCACATTGAACACTACAATTGATTTATTGTGCAACTCATGCCAAATATAGTATGTTGTCATTTCGGTTCAAAATATCACTGTCAGCCGAATTCCCTTTATTTAGGCCGCTTACAGCGCCATCTATTAAACCACTTAGCAACCTTTTTGCTGCCGTACCATTTTCCCCTTTTTCAAGTATCTTCAGTTCCAATTTAAATTCCTTGTGACGAGTGGTTCTTTTTTTTACAGCATTTTGATGTGGGACTTTAATTATAATCCCCTTGTATATTAAGTGTAATAATTTAATAGTTTATTTTATAATAATACATAATTTTATCATTTTATCATTATTTATTAATATGTACTTTATAATAAATTAATTTATTTTGCATTTAAATCCTATATTTAATATTTTAGTTCTGATTAATAATTAAAAAAATTGTTATGGTACTTTGAACAAAATAGTGAGAATAAAAATTGTTTAAAAGAATTAGTTTAACTAATTTAAAAGAATTTTAAATCTTTAATTGCGTTTTTAGTTTTCTCAAAAATCAAAGAATAAAAAAATTGGAAGCAAATACATTTTCTTAAACTTCCAGGTTTATTTTGTTGTTTACAAAACTGCTTTCAAAAAATGTGGCCCCATGGAATCTCTTCATAAAAGGCAGGAAGTACATCAAGAAAATTATATTGATTCGCATTTAAAAACTCCTTAGATAACATAATAGCACGCGCCAGAAAATAAACTACAAGAAGCTTAAAACTTTAACAGCTTTTGTTTTCTTTCCTGTCGCTTACCCGCTGAACTTCTTCTAAATTATCCTTTTTTAAATTTTCCTGAGCAACTAATAATATCTTCCAGGCTTTAATCGGCGAAAATTTCACATTTTAATCTCAAAGAATTTTGCTAAAAAAAGAAAGATGGCTATTAAAACAGCAGTCGAAGTTTTGACAAGCTGCTCCTCGGGTTATTTTGTGTAATAACATCCATTTAAAAGTAATCTTATACTTTAGTATGGTGTAAAAGGCGTGGACTAAATGAATATTGGTTTTGTGTGCTTAGAATATGAACAGCAGAATTAAATGATTCCCTCCATGTGAATTTTTCTACTCATGAATACTTAGTGGTATGAAAAAATGTGTATTGAACAGTTCGCTGCTTTCATTATTAAAATAGTACTACTGTGCCCAAAAAGTAAGACAAATTTTAATTTTTTTCAAATACTCCTTATTTATTCTTCCAAATTTATTTCATCGCCTTCAAAGTAATCCCCTCCGGACACAATGCACTTACGCCAATGTTTTTTCCAATCCTCAACGCATGCTGAAAAGTCATTGGCCGGGATGGCCTTCAAAGAGCCCGCCGATTCACGTTGAATCTCTTCAATCGACTCAAAACTTTGATCTTTTGAGTTTAGGTAACAACACTTTTTCACTTTTAGCGTCTCACAAAGCCAATCGTAGCTCAAACACTAATGAATATTTAGACGTGAAATTTCACACAGATGTCAAGGATAGTGCTCACAACCAAAAAAAGAAAAAAAAAATTAAATTTCATATGCACAGGAAATTTAAATTGAAAATTGGTTTTACTTTTGGGGCACAGTAGAATACTTTCTCATCAAACTAAGAAAAATAACTTATACTTTAGCATGATTTAAAAGGAATGAACTGAATGAATACTAGTTTTGTGTGATTAGAATATGAACTAAAGAATTAAATGATTCCTTCCACGTGAATTTATCGACTCATCATTGATTAGAGTCTTTAAAAAAAATGTGTTTTAATATTTCATTGCTTTGAATATTTAAGTAATATACATTCTCATCACACTTATAAAAAAAATCAAATTCCGTTAATTAGTTTATATTCTAATAATTGTGAATTCTACTGGTGAATTTGAAATCCCTTAACCAGCAGAATGAATAATTTGCTTAATTTATCAAGAATATAAAATCTTTAAAAAAGAAAAAAACTTTAGGCTATAACAGTAGTGTTTTAATTAAATGTATTAAAAGAGTAATTCGTTTACGAAATTATTTAATTCGTTTATTAAATTAAATTTTAATAAATATTTAATGCAAAATCAGAAAAAAAACCGAATGTAAATTTTAATAAAAATAATTCATTAGTCAAATTGTTATTTATATCACATAGAACCGAGAGATTTCCATATTGTGGAACAAATAATTTATAATGTTTTTAGCAAAATTGTCTATTGATTATGATCCGATTACGAATTTTTCCTATAATGAAATATTAAGAATGTGTCACATATTTTCAAATTTGTATCTTATTTAAACGTCGTTAACGTGATAAAAGGGTATACAACTCTATCCAAAAAGTAATACCAATTTAAAATTCCCGAGGCTTACGGAATTTCAATTTTTTTTTCTTTTTAGTATCGCTTGCATCTGTTCTTGACATCTGTGCGAAATGTGGCGTCAAAATATTCATTAGCGTTTGAGTTACGCTTGGCTTTGTGAGACGCTGAAACTAATTCCGGCGATTTTGGAAATGTCTGAACTAATTGAACAAAGAACTTGCATTCAGTTTTCTTTGCGGAAACCTATAGAATGTTGCAAAAGGCATTCGGTGAAATTTCCTATATCTGAAAGAAATGTTTAGAAGTGGTATAAACAGCTCAAAGAAGGCAGAAAACGCGCTGTAGACGAAGAGCCCTCCGGTAGACCATCCACCTCAACCGACGAATCACACGTCCAAAAAATTAAAGATTTGGTGCTTGCAAACCGTCGATTTACAATTAATTGGAATTTCAAAAGGATCGGTAAATTCCATTTTGGGCCTCAAACTCGGCAAATCTCGATTGGTACCGAAAACACTGAATGCGCCAGCTCACACTGCATTGAGTCATTGTGACTATTTCATCAAAAATGAAACCCATATCGTTCCACAAGCACCGTATTCACACCGTGCGATTTCTTTATATTCCCTAAACTCAAAAAACCACTCCGGGGACATCGTTGAAGAGATTCGTCGATTGAAGAGATTCAACGTGCATCGCCGCGCACTTTGAAGGCCATCCCTGCCGATGACTTTTTAGCATGCATTGAGTATTATAAATCCCGGATAAATTTGTCCGGATGGGATTATTTAGATGACGATGAAATAAATTTGGAAGAATAAATAACGAGTTTCTGAAAAAAATAATAATTGGTCTTACTTTTTGAGCACAGTAGTGTCCTTTGAATTTTTAAATCTAGACTACAATTATTATTCTTTTAAACAAAAAGATGGAATCAATAATAAACAATTCATCAATCACTTCACAACATTTTAAAATGGAAACTAAAACTAATAGAGCTATTTCATTTTAAAAACAGTTTTTCTTTTTAAAGAATTAAAAAAAATTGTTTAAAAATTCACAGCAAAAGAGGAAAGAGAAACAAATTCTGAAATTGAAATCGATTTACCGTGTCTGGAATTCTCCCAAAACCACTTTTTAGCTTCTCTACATACAATCGATGGTTTTCCATTGTATTTCAACTTCAATCATTTTTTTTTTTTTTTTTTTTTTTTTTGTAAAAAAAAAAAATGAAACTATAACAAATAATTTCTTACATTTTTTTGGCAAGTAGATAGACCACAGAGAAAAAAGAGAATAATTGTTATTTTTTGTATTCACATGATAATACTAAAAAAAAATTTTCTTCTGTAACAATCGATTTCCTATGTCTGGAATATTAATAAGTCTAGTTCCACCATTTTTTGACGTTAAGGCAGCGAATTATATTTTATTTTATATCAATATTCAATCCAATTTCAAAAATACATTTATTATATTATTTAAAACATATTTTTCAAGTGAGAAAACCTAAAATTAGAACTTTTCAAACTAAATTCAAATTTAAAATATTGAAGCAGATTAATAAAAAAAATCAATACTACTATGTCCAGAAAGTAATTTAAGTTCAATTTAAAATTCCGGGAACTTATGTAATTTCAATTTTATTTCCTTTTTTAAAATTCTGGCACTGTGTGAAATTTGTCAAAATATTTATTAGTGTTTCAGTTACGCTTGGCTTTGTGAGACGCTGAAACTGATTCCGACGATTTTTGAAATGTCTGGACACATTGAGCAAAGAACTTGCATTCAATTTTGTTTCCGTAAACATATAGAATGTTGCAGAAGGCATTCGGTGAGCATTCCTATATCGGAAAGAAATGTTTACAGTAAGAACAGTAAGAAGTGGTATAAGCAGTTCAAAAAATGCAGAGAACGACCGAGGAAGCTCACGTCCAAATAATTATGGATTTGGTGCTTACAAATCGTCAATTTACAGTTACAGACCTTGCAGATGATGTTAGAATTTCAAAATTCCATTTTAAAAGATGTTTTGGTTTTCAAACGTGTCAAATCTTGAATCATACTGAAAATACTGAATGCTCCAGTTCACACTGCATTCATTCTTAGAGACTTTTTCACCAAAAATGAAACCTATGCCGTTCCACAACCACCGTAATCACCTAATTTAGCATCATGCTACGTCTAGCTATTCTCTAAATCAAAAGACCACTCCGGGGACATCGGTTTGAGTCGATTGAAGAGACATTTCAAAAATCGCCGAAATAAGTTTTAGCATCTCACAACGCCAAGCGAAAACACTAAATGAAATGCGAAAGAAATGTTTAGAAGTGGTATAAACAATATTTTGACATGACTTTTCAGCATGCATTGAGGATTGAAAAAAAAATTAGCAAGTGCATTGTATCCGGAAGCGATTACTGTGAAGGCGATGAAATAAATTTGGCATAATAAATAAAGAGTTTTTGACAAAAAAATTAATTGGTCTTACCCATTGGTCGTGGGCACAGTTTCTGTGACGAATGACTAAGGACATAGTGCTTGACATTTGATGGCTACATCTCCGACGTTCTAGTGTCGAATAAATGAGGTCAGGGTGACAGGCATTCGACATCTACATCTCTGACTTTCTACTGGTGAAGGATTTAGGTCAGGGGTCTCCAAACTACGGCCCGCCAGTGTCATCCCTCCGGCCCACGACAGCGAATAGCTTATTGCTGCCGTAATAAGTTGGATAAAAATACACAGAATGATAATAGCTCGGTTTTATTGACTTGCTAGGTAAAGCTCAATGACAAGCATAATACGCAGAAAATTTAACTTAAGCATAACAACTAACTGGAAATTATAGATAATGGCAGAAAAATTAAAACGGTTTTGGCCCTCGGTACTTACTGGAGTAAACAGTATTGCCCTAAGGCTGGAAAGTTTAGATACCCCTGATTTAGGTCAAAGTGCCCGTATTCGACGACTACTTCTCTAACGTTCTAGTGATAAATGACTTAGGTAAGAATGACCGACATTTGAGAAAAATAGCGACATTATAGTTAATTATAAGTCATTAAATATTACATTGCACCTTCACATTCTTCAAGTAATTTTGCAATTATCACAATTTTTTTATATTTTCTATACCAAGAAAAACTGTTAAATAATTCCTTGTCTGTGTTATAAATGTGGCATATACAGGGTGTTTATAATTAAAGTGCCACATTCAAAAAGTTGTAAAAAAAGAACCACTCTTCACGATGAGTTCACATTTGAACTGAAGATACTTGAAGAAGGGTGCAACGGTACAGCAATTTTGTAAAAAAAATCAAACTATAACAAATAATTTCTTACATTTTTTTTGGCAAGTAGATAGACCACAGAGTAAAACGAGAATAATTTTTTTTTTTTTTTTTTTTTTTTTTTTTTTGTATTTACATAATACTGAAAAAAAATTTTCTTCTGTAACAATCGATTTTCTATGTCTGGAATATTAACAAGTCCAGTTCCACCATTTTTTGACGTTAAGGCAGCGAATTATATTTTATTTTATATCAATATTCAATCCAATTTCAAATATACTTCTATTATATTATTTAAAACATATTTTTCAAGTGAGAAAACCTAAAATTAGAACTTTTCAAACAAAATTCAAAATTAAAATATTGAAGAAGATTAACAAAAAAAAAACAATACTACTGTGTCCAGAAAGTAAGAACAATTTTCAATTTAAAATTCCCGGAACTTATGGAATTTCATTTTTATTTCCTTTTTTTGTTTGCTGGTACTGTCCTTGGCATCGGTGTGAAATTTGTCAAAATATTTATTAGTGTTTGAGTTACGCTTGGCTTTGTGAGACGCTGAAACTGATTCCGCCGATTTTTGAAATGTCTGGATTCATTGAGCAAAGAACTTGCATTCAATTTTGTTTGCGGAAACATATAGAATGTTGCAGAAGGCATTCGGTGAGCATTCCTATATCGGAAAGAAATGTTTACTGTAAGAACAGTAAGAAGTGGTATAAGCAGTTCAAAAAATGCAGAGAACGACCGAGGAAGCTCACGTCCAAATAATTATGGATTTGGTGCTTGCAAATCGTCAATTTACAGTTACAGACCTTGCAGATGGTGTTAGAATTTCAACGACCGAGGAAGCTCACGTCCAAATAATTATGGATTTGGATATTTTCTATACCAAGAAAAACTGTTAAATAATTCTTTGTCTGTGTTATAAATGCGACAAATACACGGTGTTTATAATTAAAGTGCCACATTCAAAAAGTTGTAAAAAAAGAACCACTCTTCACGATAAGTTCACATTTGAACTGAAGATACTTGAAGAAGGGTGCAACGGTACAGCATTAAAAAGAATTGCCGAAAATAATTCCACCGATCTTTCCCATCTAATTTGGTATGGCCTTGCCGTGTTGGATGGGTTTTCCATTAACAGTGTCACAATATTAAATGACTTGGAAACTATTTTTTTCGTCAAAAAACCGTAACACTCAAGCACATTGAACACTACAGTTGGTTTAATGGGCTACTCATGCCAAATATGCTGTCCTTTCGTGTCAAAATATCACTGGCAGCAGTATTCACTTTCTTTATACCACCGTCCATTAATACACGTTGGAACCTTTTTTCTATGACGTACCGTTTCCCCCTTCTTCAAGTATCTTCAGTTCTAATTTGAACTCATTTTTTACTGCATTTTGAAAGTGGAACTTTAATTATAATCACCCTGTAATTTGGTACTTGGTATTTTGTATTATGTTTTTATAGGATATGCATTTATTGTTATTCGTAAATATTAAACCTTTGAAATCCACAAATGTTAAACGTTTAGTGTTGTAGAAAATACATTGTTATGGAAAATTGTTTTTTTTTTTTATCGTTATAAGAGTTTTTAAATACATTAGTAAATATCGTTACTCACAAAATTATGATAAAGTGCAAGTAGGCGGAGTTAGTAGTCTGAAGTTTAGAGTCAGAAATTGTTTGGTCTACTCACCATCTCTAGTATATTTGTTCCTTTTATAAATAGTTCCCTCGTGTAACATAAATCCGTTACTTTTTTATTCCATTATGTATTCTTCTGCATAAAACATTATATTTATACTACTCAGCATCTGTTGTATGGAAGCATTTTTACATGATTTTCTTATACGATACTTTTATAGGATTCCGTAGCATGGGGTATTCATAGCAGCACACTTTACGATTTGACGCAGTGAGAAGAATATGTTGTTATTGCGTCATCATTTCGATTTTATTGTTGTAGTTATTCATATATATTCTCCATAGACCAGGGATGGCCATCCCGCGGGCTGCATGTGGCCAGCCTTGAATATTTTTCCGGCCCGTGAGATTTCTCACACTTTTACAAAATATATTTATTTTATAATGGTCAAAGCAGTGAAAACAATTATACTAAAAAAATACATTATGTGTGCAGCCATATATTCAAAAATTAAATGTCGAGATTACCAGAGAAAATTAATTTTGATTTTAAAATAATACTGTTGCGAATATAGGACAAGTATTGCCTGTTTTATTGTTGAGTTTACAATTACGAGTTCGCAGAACAATTGAATAATATTCTGCGAACTCATGTTGAGCGCGCATCTTGGAACATGTATTATAACAGGTTATGTGTTTCACTTTATGTGACCTTAGTGACCATCCCTAGACACGCACAGTTGGTTGCTGATAGCAGAGCAAACCAGATTCTTACTTGAAGTTATCGCTTTTGCGAATGCGAATCGCTTACACATGCGAATCGTTTTTTTTTTTTTTTTTTTTTTTTTTTTTTTTCCCCAAAAATGAAATTACCCAACATAAAACACGCTCAAACATAACGGATGCTAACCTGCAACACCCATTACGATGTGCAAATATTCAAATTCAGATCGATTTGCAAAAGCTAAGTGAAAGAGTGGAGAAAGACATATCGCACTAGTAAAATAAATATTTTTTTTATTTCGTTTATATTTATATATTTTTCATATTTCATTTATATATTTCTGTACAATATGCGTTTAGTATCTTTATTAGTCTATTATCAATGCTTGCATGTGGTACAAAAGCAGTACCAAAAGCATATAAACAAAATAAATAATTGATAAAAAGGTTATATACAGATGATATAAAGGTGATAATCACTATGTTTACATGTACGAATAATAGTGGACACGATAATAATAACAGATTCTGTTTCAATATTTCACTCCAAAAAATGTCTATAGTGGTTCTAAATCTAATAGGAAGATATATAATTCATATGCATCCCGCGGAGTTAGGATGCATTTCCGAAGTGGCCCGCAAGATCATTTCGGTTGGCCGCCACTGAAAATAGACTGCAGGCAAGATTCACACTAGAAATTCTTACGAATAAATTAATATTACAAGGAGCATTGAGAGGCATTAGAAGCCAAGGAATTTGAAAAAAATACTATTTTATGTGTATATGTTTCTATTGCACTTAAATAATAAAGAAATCTCCTTTTATACTTAAAGCTTTTTGATCGAAAACTGACTCCATCTACTTTGAAAAAAAAAATGTCTACAGTTTAGCAAATCATTTTTTTAATATATTTATGTAATAGGTTTTAAATCTCTGAACTCTTCTAAATCAAGAAAGCATTTTCTATATTTCCAAATCTTCTTCGAATTCTTTCTTAATGACTCTCTCTACATTCCAGACTTCTAGAAACGAGATATATACCGCAAACACTAAACTTTATAGATCTAGTCCAGCCATATCTCCTTAACATCCCTCCTGTAAAACACCAGAAATTGTAAGACAATTTTTTTCCAATGTACACTCAAGAGCCAAAACATTATGACCACCCCTACATTTTGCAATGAACTCGCCTGGATGACGTGGAAGGCACGTGATCAGGTGGAAGTGGTATTTAACTGATATTAAGTGGTGGTATTAATCCCTGCCAAGGCGGAATGAAGCTGTGTTGCGCGCCAAAGGTGGGCCAACTCGTTATTGACAGGTGGTCATAATGTTTTGGCTCTTGAGTGTAGAACCTGTTTTATTTATTTCTTGGGAAAGCCAAGAAATAAACTACGAAGTGATTTCGGATATAAAGCTCTTTATTTTTCTAAAATAATCTATATGCTTATGGATGCATATTATAAGCTTTTAACAATACTTAATTTTCTTCTAAATGTCTTACAACCTCCTATGCAACAAAAAAATCCCAACTTTCTTTTCAATTTTATAATGACTGCAATTCAAATTTTCTTGCCTATTTTCCAATTTTTTAATATTGTGATCTAGTCGAATCAATATTCTAAGTTATTCATATTCTCGTTATATATTAATTCTACTTATTATTTTTTTAACTTGCTTTGATTTTGAGATTTAGGCTCGCGTTAGCTGCTTTATCTCCATTTATCCAATTACACTTGAGAAGAAATCAGAAAAAA
Organism: Caerostris darwini; assembly: GCA_021605075.1. NCBI lineage: Eukaryota > Metazoa > Arthropoda > Arachnida > Araneae > Araneidae > Caerostris > Caerostris darwini. Next base: position 143,537 of record BPLQ01015119.1, on the reverse strand, counting down.
GAAATAAAAGATAATGCAAATTAAAAAAAGATCCTCAGATAATCAATAGGGTTTGATTGATTAAATCAAGAATGCATTTTCTATGTTTTCTACTTTTTTTTTTTTTTTAACTTGTTTTGATTTTGTGATTTAGGCTCGCGTTAGCTGCTTTATCTCCATTTATCCAATTACTCTTGAGAAGAAATCAGAAAAAAGAAATAAAAGATAATGCAAATTAAAAAAAGGATCTTCAGATAATCAGTAGGGTTTGATTGATTAAATCAAAAATGCATTTTCTGTGTTTTCTACTTATTATTTTTTTAACTTGTTTTGATTTTGTGATTTAGGCTCGCGTTAGCTGCAGATAATCAGTAGGGTTTGACTGATTCCAAAAGTATTAAAGAAGAAGCACCAAAATGTGGTGTCGTGCAGAACTTCTGTCACTAAACAACACAAAAAGGTGAACACACACAAAACTACGTAATTTTTCGTAGAAAATTAATGAGTGATACAGTTTTGCCATAAGGTTCGTCGCTCCTATCCAATAACCTAGAACAGGATAGGACTTTGTCGCCAAAAGCCTGTTTCAGCTTTTCTCCTTGTACGTCATATTCAGTGCATTGGAATAAAATAGGTTCCTCGGTTTCAGGTGTTTTGCATCTTGAGCATAGTGGAGAAGATGCTAATCCAAATCTATTGAGTCTGACTTTAGAAGATTAGGTTTGGGTGCGAAGTCTTGAAATGGGTACTTTTTTTTTATTGATATGTAAGAGACTTTTTTTTTTTACTTCTATTATCGGGGCAATAATTCATTTCTTTCAAAATCATATCCAAGATTCAACATGAAATTTACCTAACTGTCATAGATACTTGAATTTTGGTTTCGGTCATAGTTTGATTACGTCTTTTTCTTTCATCAATGGGATCAATCATTATGGTGATGATCTGTATTTTACTAGCATTCAGAAACATTGATATAAAGTAGTATTGGCTGTTATAAGTTTCAAATTGGGGCCTGATGGCCGAGGGGCTATCGCTCTTTCGACGGAAAGGCAGGTTTCTTGTTCCGGTCCCCGAGGGGCCCTGTATGTTTGTAGTGGTTTGAAATCCACATTAAACCGTAGGTCCCAATCTAACAGGATCATAGAGAATTGCGGGATATTGTTTTTCCGCGTACGTAGTTTTTCTTCCAGCTAAACGTACCTCCTGGGTAGTGCTATGTGAGTAATGTCGGTGCAGCGCTTGTCTTAAGGCATCAACATTTCAAATATATATTTCAACATTCAACATTTCAAACAAATAAGTGTGTCAGTGTTTGCCAGCTTCATTAGAAAAAAAATCAAGTCATAAATCCTTAACAGCATATCCATTAAGAAAACTCCATCCAATAGAGAAAGATCCAACTAGATACAACAGGAAAAATCCATTGGAAAACATTCTATTTATAGCCTATTTGCTCGAAAACTAAAGTTATTTTTTTTATATGAAACGCATTACATTATGAACGTCAATTTTACGAACAACAATAGGAAATTTGATTTGTTTATTAATCTCTGTAGAAACCAAAAGCAAATATGTAGCCAATAAGTTTTTGAAATGTATCTTTTAATGTTACATCCAACATTTCTCAAAAGTGCTCTATAAATAAATAAAACAAGTCTTTGCTTTCTCGAAACTTAAACATCCAAAAAGCACCATTGCAATCCATCAGCCGAATTCCACCCAAAATCCTCCGCTATTCTTTCACAGAGTACCACTTACGAGAGAGCGAATTGCGAAATCCAATTACAGAAGACGGAATCTTCGCCCTCCAAATAAACTTCCAGGAGCTTCGGAGTTGAGTTGCAATCGGACGACTCTTTCCGGTTGAATTCAGTTTGCGTTGCCAACACACCCGTCCGAAAAGCAACCGAATTGAAATTTCTCTCTCTCTCTCTGAGTTGATCAAATTTTACAAAAGGAAAACAAGGTATGGAGGGAATTGTCACCGAACATCTGTAGGTAAAAAAATTCAATGCCTTGTTTATTTATTGTTTTGCAAAATAGTTACCTGATTTTTGCTTAATAACGACAAATTGCTTTTGTATTGTAGGATTTCCATTCACAACATCACATCCTTATGGGTCAAAAGATAGTTTATATAGATATTTTATATATATAAATTTATACAGTATATATACTACTGTGTCCAAAAAGTAAGATCAGTTTTCAATTTAAATTTCCCGGGCATATGGTATTTCAATTTTTTTTTCTTTTTTAGGTTGCTGGCACTGTCCTTGACATCTGTGTGAAATTTTACGTCAAAATAGTCCTTAGTGTTTTCGCTTGGCGTTGTGAGATGCTAAAACTTATTTCGGCGATTTTTGAAATGTCTCTTCAATCGACTTAAACAGTAGTGGTCTTTTGATTTAGGGAATAGCCAGACGTAGCATGATGCTAAATTAGGTGATTACGGTGGTTGTGGAACGGCATAGGTTTCATTTTTGGCGAAAAAGTCCCGAAGAATCAATGCAGTGTGAGCTGGAGCATTCAGTATTTTCAGTACGATTCAAGATTTGACACGTTTGAAACCCAAAACATCTTTTAAAATGGAATTTTGAAATTCTAACATCATCTGCAAGGTCTGTAATTGTAAATCGACGATTTGCAAGCACCGAATCCTTAATTATTTGGTCGTGAGCTTTCTCGCTCGTTCTCTGCATTTTTTGAACTGTTTATACCACTTGTAAACATTTCTTTCCGATATAGGAATGCTCACCGAATTCCTTCTGCAACATTCTATACGATTCCGCAAACAAAATTGAATGCAAGTTCTTTGCTCAATGAATTCAGACACTTCAAAAACAGCCGAAGTAGCGTCTCACAAAGCCAAGCGTATCTCAAACACTAATAAATATTTTGACGTCAAATTCCACACAGATGTCAAGGACAGTGCCAGCAGCCTAAAAATGAAAAAAATAATTGAAATTACATAAGCCCCGGGAATTTTAAATCTTCATTATAAAATATTGTTAAATTAACATTAAATTCATTCATTCCTTTAAGGAAGTCATTTCTTTTATTTGATGTGTTTTGTTTGTTTATAAGATCTGCATAGTAAGAATTTTTATTTATTATATCTATTTTTTTAATAAACTATTAGTGATTACTTATTTTGAATGCCATACCGTTTCCCCCTTCTTCAAGTATCTTCAGTTCAAATTTGAACTCCTTGTGAAGAGTGGTTATTTTTTAACGCATTTTGAATGCGGCACTTTAATTATAATCACCCTGTACTTGGTTGTCTGAGAAGAATTATATTTACTTCTCAAAAATAATTTGTTACCCAGAGAATTAATCACTCCAGAGCTCTAAAGTACACCAATGCGGATCACAGATATTACGTCTAAATTACTGCTGAATCGATTGCTTTTTATCGATCGTTCACGATATCAATTATTCCGGATAACTAATCAATAATTCACGAATCCAGCGAATCATTAAGGTATCGTTGGCAAACAATGCAAGTAATGTAATTGTAAAAATCTAAGTAAAATCAAGGTAGTATAAGAATGACAAATCAAGAAGTAAGAATTAAGTGATTTTAGTTTATGTGTTTTCGTATTCGAATACTATTCGATTCAGCATGCACAGTATTAAATGCTGAAAATGGATGTTTGGCTGTGGATGGCAGTGCCATGGATGTCTGTAGTGGTTCGGAATCCACTTTAAACCGTAGGTCCCGGTCTCACAGGATCGGAGCATTGCGGAGGTAGTGTTACTCCGCGTCCGTAACTTATCTTCAAGCCACACGCACCTCCTGGGTTAGTGCTAAGTCAGTGACGTCGGTGCAGAGCTTCCCTTAAGACATAAAAGACGACTGTCTAAGTGGTTGCCAGTTTCATCAGGAAAAAATAAGTTTCAAATTCATAAATTAAGTCAAGAGAAAACCATTGAAAAATTTATAGCATATCCCATTGAAAACTAAAAAAAATTTTTATAGGAAAGGAATTACATTATAGACGTCAATTTTAAGAACAACAATAGGAAATTCGATTTTTTCATTAATATCTATAGAAACCAAAAGCAAACATGAAGCCAATAAGTTTTTAAAATGTATCTTTTCAAGTTACATCTCAAACATTTCCCAAAAGTGCTCTTATAAATACATAAAACAAGTCTTTACTTTCTCGAAACTTAAACATCCAAAAAGCACCATTACAGTCCATCAGCCGAATTTAACCCAAATCCTCTGTTCATTCTTTCACAGAGTACCATCTGCGAGAGAGCGAACTGCGAAATCCAATTACAGAAGACGGAATCTTTGCCCTCCAAACACACTTTCTGGAGATGTGGAGTTGAGTTGCAATGGAACGACTCTTTCTTGTTGAATTCAGTTTGCGTCGCAAAACACATGTTCGAAAAGCAACTGGATTGAAATCTCTCTCTCTCTCTGCATTGATCAAGTTTTGGAGAAAGATAACAACATATGGAGGGATTTTTCGACGAACGTTTGTAGTTAAAAACGTTACGTTTGAACGTTAACAAATTCAATGGCTTTATTTATTTATTTATTTTTTGAACAAAATTTACCTGACTTTTGCCAAAAAAAGATATATTGCTTTTGTAATGTTGGATTTTCACTCAAAACTGCACATCGTCATAGGTCAAAACTGCACATCGTCATCGTCATAGGCACATCGTCATAGATAGTCTTTATAGATTCTGGGAGGTTATGGTTATTATTACTGTATTACTGATTATGGATATATATATAAATATATCATTATTGGTGGCACAACAGTCCCATGTTGGGCCAAGAATATCTGTCTACTGGCAGAATTCGAGACGAAAAATATTTTCTATTTACAAGGTAAGGTTGTCGGCTTCACGCCCAACGCTCTGCAGCCATATTAAACCAGGACCTACGCTTTAAAGTGGATTCCAAACTACTACAAATATCCATGTCTCCGCCAGGACTCGAACACGAATCCTGTGGCACCGAGTGCGCGCTTATATTCCGCGGTGCAATAAGAGTCCTTTTTTTCCTCTGCCAAGCAGGTAAACAAGGAAAACAGTCCCTTACAAATGAATGGCAGAGTGACTTGCCATCACGTCATCGCTGACAATGGACAGTGATGATTGTAAAAGTCACGGAGATGATTGTAAAAGTCACGGTCATCCAAAGTGACAGCATACGTTCAATAACAGAGAACAAATATATTGGAAGTAGGGATTGTAATACCGGCATACCGAATACCGGTATTTTGTGCCATTTGTACAATTTTGTAATACCGGTATTCACAAGTTTAAATACCGGTTTTTTTTTTTAATATTTACCAGAACTTTAGAATTATTATTAACCAATTTAAATTTGATCAAGTTTATAGTAAACTTTCTTAAAATTTTTTACCCATAAACTTATCCACATTCAGAAGAATTCGGTACAGTTGTGAAAAGGAATTGTATCTTGAACAAAAATTAGAATTAGAAATAACTAAAAAAATTTCAACAAACCAAAATACAATACATAAATCTAAACAATCTGACGAGAAATAGATTTATTTGAAGATGAGGGATTTAGAGGTAAATACTTGGAAAAATGAAGAGCGTTTTCGACAGCTGGTAATTTTTGCACAGGCTAAATGATAGTACAATTGATGCATTATGTTTTTTAAGATCACATTTCATAAATTTGTAATAATACCACAGATTGAATAGTGATATTTACACTTTTTTATGATTTAAATAAATAAGATGTTCCTTAATTTTTTTGTGATTCTTTATATACTGTTATAATTTATAAGTTACAAATTTTTTTGTGATGTTTACATTCTCTAATAAAACTGGCAAATAAAACAAAAAAACACCTGTGTTTTCTTTCTTTTTCTAATATTTCTACTACCGGTATTAAAACCGGCATCCCGGTATTAAGATCTAAAAAATACCGAATACCGGTATTGAACTTTTGGCCCGATATTGCAATCCCTAATTGGAAGGTCGTTACAATGAAAATGTGGCACCTACCCCAGAGCGCCCTAATGTTGATTAGTAAAAGACTATTTCCCGCGAGTTTCAAACTGTATGCTATTCGTTTGTGATGGCGCATTTTTTTTATTACTCAACATTAATGAAATTTTGTAGAATCCATTTTTCGTGCATTCATTATAATTATTCACCCATTTTTGGTTCAGACAGCGCCAAAATCTTTCCTATCGGTGATTTTGCTGTAATTTTTTTTTTCTTGAATTCATTTCCTCATATCCACCTTGTAGATTGAATTTTCTAATAGTTGATTTTTGATTGATGCTTTCTTATGCTGAAGTATTTTGAAATAAAATACTTTTTAAGTGGCGACTATTATTGCGATATTTCACAAAAGAATAAATGTTAGCTTTCAAAATAGTGCTAATATGCATTACAATTTTTTTTAAAACCATTTCGCGTATAATGACGGACCTTGCACCCCGCTTATTTATATCTCAATCAAATATAGAATGAATCAAGAATAAACGTGAGGATTTTAAAGAGGAACCACTTTACATTTGAGTGACAGGAGGAAACAAATATGCATAACTCCCATCAGGTTGCCTGATTGTAGATGGAGAAATTTATATACACCGTTATAATCACCATCGAATATCTTGAAATTCGCCCACCATTCGGGAACCATTAACAGCCTTGATATTATCAGCGAGTCTAATATTTTATTTTCAATTTTTAAAACATTTGCAAAATTTTTTTTGAAAATAATTGTTTTAACACAAAAAAGAAGCAGAATTATAAAAAAAAAATACTTTATTTAAATTATAAAATAAATTAATCTAAAATAAAGCAACAAACAAACAATCAGCAGTTGCAATTAATCAAGTTGTTTCATTAATTCATATCAATTATGCAATATCAATTTTATAAATAATTACGTCACATTTCATTATTTAAGATTAAAATAGTTTAATTAAAAATATTATTGGAGTTTGTAAATAATATTTTATCTATATTACAAATGATAAAAGCAATGAGCATTGAATCTTAAACTGCTATTTTCCTGTTATGTGAAAATGGAAGTAGATTAATAAAGTGCCAGAGTCTTTGAAACTTGGAAATTATTTCCCGTACGTGCATTAAAAAAATGTTAACCACTTCATGCAACATTTAAAAGTATGTTAATCATTCCAATTGCCAAAACGAAAGAAATATAAAAATTTCAGAAATATCATTCATGGAAAGAACCACTTCAATTTTTGCTGTCTTTCGCTTTGAGTGGCTTAAACTTTTCATGTCTTGAATTAAAAGGGAATATTTCAAGCAGAGAATACAGCGACTAAGCAATTAGCGAGGCGTTATTAATTTTAAGATTTCTATGTCTTCAAAAGCTTTTTCGTTTAGCAGGACCATTACATAAGTTTTGAACAAAATGTTTAAATCTTTTTCATTCCTTTGATTCTGACGATCATATAGATGTTAACACAAAATTCTTTTTAACATCTTAATTATGAAATAGTGATAAATTAACATTAAACATTTAGGAGGGCATATCTTTTTTTTTTTGTATGTTTTGTTTGCCTCTAAGTTTGGTATGTTAATAATTTTTATTATCATGTGTGAACATGATATTATCCTGGTTAGGGGTCCGTGACGCTATCCGAAATTAAGGGCCAAAAAAATAAAACTCCATTGCAAATTTTGGCGGAAAATGGTACTTTGGGGGACCTTAACTATTGAAATGATTCACGAATAACGTTAATCTTAAGGAATTTTCTGGAGAATTTGGCTTTTGATTGAAGTGTTTTGTAGTATGGTTTTGAATCACTTTTCATGTTTCGGTTGCAATTTTAAGCATTTGTATTTCCAATGGCTATAAGTACTCGTAGTGCTTTGATCCATTCCTTCTTCTTGAAGTTTCATATTTATCACTTTTGGCATTTTTCCGTGCCTATTAAGCTGTACAGTGCTTCTTATTGTATTTGGAATACTTCATTCTTCATTGATACCTAGAATTTTCAAACTTGGAATATATTCTTTTGGTTATTGAATGTGAAAAACGTTTCTTGTAGAATTGGGAAAACTTCATTCTTCATTTACGATTACATTTGTCTTACTTTTGAATATTATTTTGAAGATTTTTGAGAATTCATTCTTCATGAAGTTGTCGATCTATTCAACATTTCTATATTCATGAGGCTATTTGAATTTGGCCATTCTTGTAGTATTCCAATCCATGGCTTCCTATATCTCGTGCATTATTAAACATTGGCATATTCCTGAGTTTATTCATCCCTTCTCAAATGTTTACACATAAGTTGAAATTTGGCGAGCAGATTTCAGCATTTTTGTTATCTTAATATTTATTTAAATTTTATTAATTGAAATGAAAATGTTTTGTATTGACATAACATAAAAATTGTTATTGATCAATTTAACAAGTTATCATACGTTTTGTTGCTATTGATAGCACACATGTGTATTATCGTTTCCCTGTCTAGTAATTTTGGAAGTTTTTAAGAGATGCTTTTATACACCCATACGGTAACTGAAAAAAAATCAGAAATATTTAACTAAACAGCTTTTCTTTAAAAAAAACGACCTTTTAATGGCCAAAAGAAATTTAAAATTAATTAATAAGGAAGACAGTTAATCTCACAGATTATCTGCATTGATAGTAAGGGGCAGATTGTTGGGAAATTTTCTGACATCTCTTGATTCTAAATGCACAAAACAACCACAGTTAAGCCAAGTTGGCGCAATTTCCAATATTTCAGTCTTCACAATATTTTTTTTTATTTTAATTATTTTTAATAGACTATTAGTGATTCAATAAGGCAAAAGTTTTTGTATCAAATTCATTTATTTCATTAGAAGGAAAAGAAAAAGTTAATTTCCGGAATTTTCTGCATATGTATTGTTTACGCTATTTAATCAACAAAGCTATGGAATAATGTCTTCCTCCTATTTGCAACTTTTATAACTTTTTTTTCGTTCTAATGCAGCTTGGCAACCAACTTAGACACTTGTCTTGGATGCCTTAAGGCAAGCGCTGCACAGACGTTACTCACTTTGCATGACCCAGGGGGCGCTTGTAACTTGAAGATAAGCCACGGACGCGGAGTAACAATGCCCCCGCAACGCTCTACGATCCTATTAGGACCGGGACCTACGGTTTAAAGTGGATTCCGAACCACTACACACATCCATGGCACCTCTGGGACTCGAACCCGAAACCTGTGGTACCGAGCGCCAGTGCGCTAGCCACTCGGCCATTCAGGCACCTCTTTTATAACTTCCACTGAGATTTTTTTTAATTTTACGTGATTCACTAATGTTATTCATATACGTTCTTTTAGATTCTGATGAAAGAGAGTTAGTTATCTCAGAGTCGAAAATATCTTTCCCCTCAGAGCACCAAGCCCTCCATCTGTAATATTTGATTAACAAAATTGTGGAATAAAATAATGCATTATAAACATCAAAGGTTTACGAAAAATATTCGAAAAAAAGTAATTGTCAAACATTATCATTTTGTAAAAATGCTAGCAAAACCATCTGTATGAAAACTACACGAATATATTTCTTGTACTTTAATTAAAAATTTATAGTAATAATCTTCTGGTAACAATAAATGTAAAATTAGTTTTTAATTTATTAAAATCATCTTCTAAATAATAGAAATTATTGCAAAAACCTATAGAAAAAATTTAAATTGGATTTAAATTTAAAAACAAATTTTATTGATATATATTAAGTGTAATAATTTAATAGTTTATTTTATAATAATAAATAATTTATAATTTTATTATTATTTACCTTATATTAAATTATTTTATATTGCATTTAAATTCTATATTAAATATTTAATATTCCAGTTATGATTAATACTTTTAACAATTCTTGTGATACTTTTAACAAAATGGTGAGAATAAAAGACTTGTTTAAGGAATTTTAAAAATTTAATTACGTTTTTAGTTTTCCCAAAAAGCAAAGGATAAAAAAATCGAAGAGAATACATTTTCTTAAACTTCCAGTTTTATTTTGTTGTATACAAAATGTTTCATAAAAGGCAGGAAGTACATCAAGAAAATTATATTGATTTGCATTTAAGAACTCTTTAGATAGCACAATAGCACGCGGCGGAAAATAAACTACAAGAAGCTTAAAACTTTAACAGCTTTTGTTTTCCTTCCTGTCACTTACCCGGCGAACTTCTTCGAAATCATCCTTTTTAAATTTTCTCGGGCAGCTAATAATATCTTCCAGGCTTTAATCGGCCAAAATTTCTCATTTTAATCTCAGAGAATTTTGCCAAAAAAAAGAAAGATGGCTATTAAAAGAGCAGTCGAAGTTTTGACAAGCTGCTCCTCGGGTTATTTTGTGTAATAACATCCATTTAAAAGTAATCTTATACTTTAGTGTGGTGTAAAAGGCATGAACTGAATGAATATTGGTTTTGTGTGCTTAGAATATGAACCGTAGAATTAAATGAATCCCTACTTATGAATTTCGCCACTCATCAATGCTTAGTATTATTAAGAAAAATATATCTTTTTAACATTTCATTGCTTTCATTATTAAATATTATACTTCATACTAAGAGAGTCTCATCAAACTAAGAAAATTACTTAAACTTTAGTATAGCTTAAAAGGCGTGAGCGGAATGAATATTGGTTTTGTGTGTTTAGAATACTACTGTGCCCAAAAAGGTTTTTTTTTTTTCAAAATCTCTCTATTTATTCTTCCAAATTTATTTCATCTCCTTTAAAGTAATCCTCTTCGGACGCAATGCACTTACGCCAACGTTTTTTCCAATCCTCAATGCATGCTAAAAAGTCATCGGCAGGGATGGCCTTCAAAGCACGCGGCGATTCACGTTGAATTTCTTCAATCGAATCAAAACGGGTGTCCCCGGAGTGGTCTTTTGAGTTTAGAGAATATACCAGAAGTCGCACGGTGGGAATACGGTGGTTGTGGAACGATAAGGGTTTCATTTTTGGCGAAAAAGTCACGAAGAATCTATGCAGTGTGAGTTGGCGCATTATCGTGATGCAAAAAAACAAAAGTTCTCTTTCCATAAATATGGCCTCTTTTTGCGAATGGCTTCACGCAAACGGAGCATAACACGCAAATACTATTCCATGTTGACAGTTTGTTTCAGCGGAAGGAATTCATGATGCACCACACCACGGTAATCGAAAAAAACAGTCATCATATCGACTTTGTCATGCTCTTTTCGGCCTTGCTTCAACTTTGTCACTATATTCGCTCGATTGATTGGTTGTTTCCGGGTCGTAAGCATAAATTTAAGTCTCCTCTCCAGTTATGATGATTTCAACTTGTCCTGATTGTCAGAAAGCATTGTTCCGCACACTTCAACGTAACGATGTTTTTCGAAAATATTAAGCGTTTTCGGTACCAATCGAGATTTGACCCCAACCATCTTTTAAAATGGAAACATCTTTTAAAATGGAATTAGCCGATCCTTTTGAAATTCCAACATCATCAGCAAGATCTCTAATTGTAAATCGACGGTTTGTAAGCACCAAATCTTTAATGTTTTGGACGTGAGCTTCGTCGGTTGAGGTTGAGGGTCGGCCAGAGGGCACTTCGTCTTCAACGCGTTCTCTGCCTTCTTTGAACTGTTTGTACCACTTGTAAGCATTTCTTTCCGATATAGGAGTGCTCACCGAATGCCTTCTGCAACTTTCTATATGTTTCCGCAAACAAAATTGAATGCTAGTTCTTTGCTCAATTAACTCAGGCATTTCAAAAATCGCCGGAATCAGTTTTAGCATCCCACAAAGTCAAGCGTAACTCAAACACTCATGAATATTTTGACATGAAATTTCACACAGATATCAAGGACAGTGCCAGAAACCTAAAAAAGATAAGAAATTGAAATTCCATAAGCCCTGATAGTTTTAAATTGAAAATTGGTCTTGGTTTTTGGACATGGTAGTATACTTTAAATTTTTAAAATTTGGATTACAATTAGTATTTTTTTTAACAAAAAAACTTTTCAATAATAATCCAATCATTACTCACATCACAACATTTTATAATGAGAACTAAAACTAATATAGCTATTTTTTCAAAACATATTTATTCTCTTTGAGAAATTTTAAAAAAAATTTTTTTTTAATTCTCAGAAGCAGAGGTAAGAGGAAAACTAATTCTGAAATTGAAAATGATTTGCCATGTCTGGAATTCTATCAAAACCATTTTTCAGCTTCTTCACATACAATCGATGCTTTTCATATTATTTCAACTTCAATAACTTTTTTTTTTTTTTTGGAAAAATTTCAAATTATAACAAATAATTTCTTACAGTTTTTAGGCAAGTAGATAAACCAATGAGAAGAAAGAGAATAATTCTTAGTTTGTGCATTTACATGATAATGCGCAAAAAAAAATTTCTTCTCTAACAATCGATTTCCTACGTCTGAAAATATTAATAAGTCTAGTTCCTCCAATTTTTTGGCAATAAGCCAGTAAAATATAATTTATTTTATATTATTATTTAATCCAATTTTAAAAAGATTTTTAATATATTATTTAAAATATATTTTTCAGGGGAGAAAATTTAAATTGAAAAACTTCAACTAAAATTCGAAATTAAAATATTAAAGCAGATTGTCAAAGAAAAGGGACCTGATGACCGAGTGGATAGCGCTCTGGCACGCGGTACCACAGGTTTCGTGTTCGTGTTCCGGCGGTTCCGTGGATGTTTCTTTGGTTCGGAATCCTCTTTAAAACGTAAGTTCCGGTCTAAAAGGATCGTAGAGCGTTGCAGGGGTAGTGCTACTCCGTATAAGTAGCTTAAGTTACACGCAAAGTTGGGTAGTGCTCAGTGAGTGACTTCGGTGCAGAGCTTCCCTTAAGGTATAAAATAAAAGGCAACTGTCTAAGTATTTACCAGCAGCACTAGAAAAAAAAGTCATAAATCCAGTAAAAATATCCAGTAAAAAACTCCATCCACTAGAGAAAGATCCAACTACATCCAACTAGAGAAATCCATTAAAAAACTTTATATTTATGGCATATTTACTTGAAAACTAAAGTTATTTTTTCTGACATGAAAGCATTAGGGCCGTCAACTTTAAGAACAATAGGAAATTCGATTTTTTCATTAATCTCTATAAGTACCAAAAGCAAATAGTATGTAGCCAATAAGTTTTTAAAATGTATCTTTTAAAGTTACATCAAAACATTTCCCGAAAGTGCTCTATAAATAAATAAAATTAGTCTTTACTTTCTCCAAAACTTAAAAATCTAAAAGCACCATTGCAATCCATCAGCCGAATTCCACCCAAAATCCTCTGTTCATTCTTTCAACAGAGTACCATCTACGAGAGAGCAAACTGCGAAATCCAATTACAGAAGACGGAATCTTCGCCCTCCAAACTCACTTTCTGGAGCTTCGGAGTTGAGTTGCAATCGAATGACTCTTGCCGGTCGAATTCAATTTGCGTTGCCAACACACCTGTTCGAAAAGCAACTGCAATCGAAATTTCTCTCTCTCTCTCTGCGTTGATCAAGTTTTGGCGAAAGAAATACAAGATATGAATTTAATTTGCCATTAGACCCCATTTGTCATGCGACTGTAATGCGAGAATGTAATGCGACAGGAAAATGAATGCAGTGTAAAATTGACTTGACCACTCGCCTTACTTCTTCTTAGGGGGGATTGTTAAAGCAAATAAAGTAGAAAACACATAGAAAATCAACCAAAAAAAGAGATAAAACTGTGTTTTCTTTTTTTTTGTAAACTGTTAATATATTTATTAAAGTTTTTTAACTTAAAGTATGTGTATTCAAGACTTAGTATAGCTAATGTTAATCAACGGTACCTTGAAGTTTTTGACCTCTAAAACTTGAACCTTCTTTTAAAACCTTTATACGGATAGTAGAATAAAGAAGAAAACACTATTAAACTAAGGGTGTTTGGGTCCATAAAAATAATTCATAGAAACAAATCAGACCATTTCATACAATGTAAGGAATTAAGGGACGGAAATCAAAGAGAATCTTAAAGTATTAATGGGAAAATTATACTGTTGTTTTCCTGTAATCTTACGTATGCTACAGCATAAATATTTTCCAAATCTGAAAACTCTAGGTTGAAAATTATAAATTTGTATAAAGGACAAACCAACAGATTTTCAAATTCATATATTAAACAAAGATCCGATGTTTATTTCCCGGTTTCTTCAGAAACGTTGTTAAATAATAACGTTAAAAGAGAAATAAAATGAGAAAGCTTTTACACTCTAACTGTGTGCCTATTGATAGTTCAGAATGAAATATATGGTACGTATTTTTTGCCTCCAAACTTTAAATCACCTTAAAAGTTAAATGATTAAAGTTTAAAGTTAAGTTAACCTCAAAATTTAACTTTAACTCTTGATGATAAAAATGTGATTAGTTTCAATTCTAAACATCTTTGATAAACAACATTAAAACGAAAATGGTTCCAATAGGTATTTGAAAATAAAAAAAGAACGAATTTAATTAAAATTTTGTTTTATTTTTTAATTTTTTTTTTCTTGTTTCATTATTGATTAAACTTTTAACTAACTTGTGGTACTTTGAAATTAAATTTAATTTAATTTCTTGCGTTTTAATTACATTACAAAACGCACTTAAAATTGTTGTATATTTTATGCACAAATGCTTTGTTTTTTAATTATTAATAAAAGACACCGTGCTTCTTTATATTTATTTATCCCTTTGTTTTTATGTTATATTTGCTTATCTATATAGGGGCTCCTATTCATCTTTTCAGAAAAATTGCTTTTATTTTCAATTTTTTAAATATTTGCAAAGCGTTTTTAAAAATAATAAATGTTTTAACTCAAAAAAGGAGTACAATTATAAAAAAAAATACTTTTTTTAGTTTATAAAATAAATTAATCTAAAATAAGGCAACAGGGGTGTAATGGTCGAGTAACTAATGCTCTGGCTCTCGGCACCACAGGTTCCGGTTTCAAGTCCCGGTGGTGCCGTGGATGTTTGTATTGGTTCGGAATCCCCTTTAAATCGTTGGTCCCGCTTTAATAGGATTGTAGAGCGTTGTAAGAGTAGTGATTAATCTACAAAAAATGATCACTTACAATTTATTTATAAACTATAAACAAGATATCTGTGTTTCAGAACTTAAAATACATGACATTATTAAAAGTGCAATGGGGGGGCCTGATGGTCTGGCACTCTGTACCCCAGGTTTCGGGTTCGAGTCCCGGCGGGGCTATGAATGTCTGTAGTAGTTCGAAATCCACTTTAAACCGTAGGTCCCAGTCTAATAAGGCCGTAGAGCGTCGTGGGGGTAGTGTTACTAGCGTCCGTAGCCTATCTTCAAGCTACACGTGCCCCGTGGGTAGTGCTAAATGAGTAACAGCGGTGTAGCCCTTGGCATAAAGATTAACTTTCTCTGTATTGCCAGCTGCATTAGAACAACAACATAAAAGTAATGAGCATTGAAAATTAAACTGCTATTTTCCTGCTAAGTAAAACTGGAATTTGGTCTATAATGTATCAGAGTCTTTAAAACGTAGAGGTTATTTCCCGTGTGTGCATTAAATAAATGTTAACCACTTCATGAAACATTTAAAAGTATTTTAATCATTCTAATTACCCCCAAAAAAAGATGTAAAATTTTCAGACATAGCATTCATGGAAAGAATCTCAAAATTCTTCTGTCTTTTGCTTTGAGTGGTTTAAGCTTTTCGCGCCTTGCATTAAAAGGGAATATTTCAAGCAGAAAATATGGCGACTGAGCAACTCGCGAGACGTCACTAATTTTAAGATTTGTACGTCTTCAAACGCTTTTCGTTCAATAGGATCATTAGATAAGTTTTGAACAAAATGTTTATTAAAGTTTTTTTATTCCTTTGATCCAGATGAACTTATAATTATCAACACAGAATTCTTTTTAACATCTTGATTATAAAATATTCATAAATTAACATTAAATTAATTCATTCATTTAAGGAAGTCATTTCTTTTATTTGGTAAGTTTCGTTTTTTTATAAGGCTGGCATAGTAAGAATTTCCATATATTTTTAATAAAATTTTTTACTATACTTTTTTTTTACTATTTTTCCCATCTATCTGGCAGAAGAAGTTAAAATGGCGCCTCGTCTTTTGAGCCTGTTCAAGAAGTAAGACAATTTTTAGTTTTCTTGAAAAGGATGGAAGTACGGTTAAAACGCACCATGCTTCATCGATCAAAACAAATGGCAATCAGAAGGAGCAATATCTGGAGTATAAATTAGTGGGTTATGAATTCCTATCGAAGCATTTCTAAAAAGTTTGATTTTCTAAAGATTTGCTTTTCAAAGTGTTTTCAAGCATTAAAATGTTAAATAATGGATTTTCCATGTTCTTCTTTGTATTCTAGACTTTTTTCTTCTTTTTAATGATTATGTGAAACTTATTAATTTCACACAATTTCAATAGGTGTTCATGATTTTCATAACAGCTCGTGATTTATTTTCTGATCGGTTCGCCTTTCGTCTAACATGTCAAAATCACCTTTTTTGATTCGTTTAAATTATTTTTGTTAAATTCTTTCAGCTGTTCAATATCCCTCGTAGACGTAGCTTCCACCAGAATTTAATGAGCTTCAGAGGTACTTTTTTTTATTTTGAAATTAAAAAGAAAAGATTAACTTCCGGCAAAAGAATTTTTTTCGGTACGACATTCAACCAGTTCGAAGTAAAAAAAAAAGTTGTTCACTGTTAATGAAATAAGGCATTCTAAGCATCAAAGGTTTATGACAGTTGTACGAAAAAAATGTCATTTTCCAAAAATGCTAGTAACACCGTTTGTATTAAAACTACACGAATTAATTTCTTGTATTTTAATAGAAAATTTATCTAATGGTAACAATAAATGTAAAATTATTTTTTAATTGATTAAAATTATCGTCGAAATAATAAAAATTATTCCGAAAGCGTATAGAAAAATTTAAATTTGATTTAAATTTAAAATCGAATATGATTCATAAACAGAGTGATTATAATTAAAGTCCCACTTTCAAAATGCTGTAAGAAAAATACACGAATTAATTCCTTTTTTATTAATAGAAAATTCATCTTATGGTAACAATAAATGTAAAATTACTTTTAGTTTGTTAAAATCCTCTCCTAATTACAGAAATTAACATTTCATTCGTCAGTTAAAAAATAATGAATTCAAAATTTAACTGAAGATATTTGAAGAAGGGGGAAATGATATGGCATCAAAAAAAGTTTCACCGGTTTTTCTCATCCAATTTGGTATGACCTTACCGTGGTGGATGGGCTTTCCACTAATGGTGTCAGAACTGTTCAATGACTTGGAAATCATTTTTTCTATCAAAAAACCGACACAATCAAGCACATTAAACACTACAGTTCGTTTACACTACAGTTACAGTTACAACGTATAATACCGCAGTTACAATGTATTGTGCAACTCATGCCAAATACGTTGTCATTTCGAATTAAAATATCACTGACAGCTGAATTCACTTTCTTTAGGCCCCTTACGTCGCCATCTATTAATACAGTTTGGAACTTTTTTGATGCTGTACCGTTCTTCATGTATCTTCAGTTTAAGTAAATACTTCAAGTACCTTCAGTAGTGTAACAATTTAATAGTTTATTTTGTGATAATAAGTAAGTTATAATTTTATAATTATTCAGTTTAAATTAATTTAATTTTTATCGCATTTAAATTCTGTATTCAGCATTTAATATTTTAGTTATGATTAATAACTTAAAAAATTCTTATGAGACTTTGAAAAAAAATGGAGAGAATAAAAAATTGTTTGAGGAATTTTAAAACTTTAATTACATTTTTAGATTGCACAAAAATCAAAGAATAAAAAATTAGAAGCAAATACATTTTCTTAAACATCCAGTTTTATTTTGTTGTTTACAAAATGCTTTCGAAAAATAGGGCGCCATGGAAATTCTTTATAAAATGCTTCATAAAAGGCAGGAAGCGCATCAAGAAAATTATATTGATTCGCATTTAAGATCTCTTTAGATAGCACAATGGCCCGCGCCGGAAAATAAAATACAAAAATACTAAAACTTTAACTACTCTTGTTTTCTTTCCTGTCACTTACCCGGCGAACTTCTTCTAAATCATCCTTTTTAAATTTTCCTGAGCAACTAATAATATCTTCCAGGCTTTAATCGGCGAAAATTTCTCATTTTAATCTCAGAGAAATTTGCAAAAAAAAAAGAAAGATGGCTATTAAAAGAGCAGTCGAAGTTTTGACAAGCTGCTCCTCGGGTTATTTTGTGTAATAACATCCATTTAAAAGTAATCTTATACTTCAGTGTGGTGTAAAAGGCGTGGACTAAATGAATATTGGTTTTGTGTGCTTAGAATATGGACAGTAGAATTAAATGATACCCTACATGTGAATTTCGCTACTCATCAATACTTAGTGTTATAGAAAAAAATGTGTTTTTAACGTTTCATTGCTTACATTGTTAAAGTAGTATTACTGTGTCCATAAAGTAAGACCAATTTTCAATTTAAAATTCCCGGGGCTTGTGGAATTTTGCATTTTTTTTTTTATATTACTGGGATTGTCCTTGACATCTGTGTGAAATTTGACGTCAAAATATTCAATAGTGTTTGAGTTACACTTGGCTTTGTGAGACGCTACAACTGATTCCGGCAATTTTTGAAATGTCTGAATTCCTTCAGCAAAACAATTTCATTCAATTTTGTTGGCGGAAATGTATATAATGTTCTGTGAGCATTCCCGTATCGGGAAGAAATGTTTACAAGTGGTATAAACAGTTCAAAGAAGACAAAGGACGCTTTGAAGACGAATAACCCTCTGGACGTCCATCAACCTCGATCGACGAAGCTCACGTCCAAAAAAATTAAAGATTTAGTGCTTGCAAACCATGGATTTACAATTAGACACCTTGCTGATGATGTTGGAATTTGAAAAGTATCAGTGAATTCTATTTTTTGGCCAGAAACACGTCAAATCTCTATTGGTACCGAAAACACTGAATGCGCCGGCTCACACTGCATTGATTCTTCGTGACATTTTCGCCAAAAATGAAACCCATATGGTTCCACAACCACCGTATTCATACCGGGCGACTTCTGGCTATTTCCTAAACTCAAAAGACCACTCCGGGGACATTGTTTTGAGTCGACTGAAGAGATTCAACGTGAATTTCCGCGCGCTTTAAAGGCCATGCCTGCCGATGACTTTTTAGCATGCATTGAGTATTATAAAAAAAGTTGGCATAAGTGCCTTGTGTTCGGAGAGGATTACTTTGAAGGCGATGAAATAAATTTGGAAGAATAAAAAAAGAGATTTTGAAAAAAAAATAATTTCTCTTACTTTTTGGGCACAGTAGTATGGTATGAGTTTTCGAAATTTGCATTAGAATTATACTTTTAAACAAAAATAATCAGTCACTTATATCACATTTTATAATGAGAACTAAATCTAATATACCTATTTTGTTTAAAAACATTTTTTCTTTTGAAAGAATTAAAAAAAAAGTGAAAATTTAAAAATTTCACAGAAGCCGAGGAAAGCTAATTCTGAAATTGATATCGATTTACCGTGTCTGGATTTCTATCAAAACCACTTTTCAGCTTCTCTACAGACAATCGATGTTTTCCATTTTACTTCAACTTCAAACATTTTTTTTTTGGAAGAATTTCAAATTATAACAGATATTTTTTTACATTTTTTTGGAAAGTAGATGAAACACTGAGAAAAAAGAGAATAATTGTTATTTTTTTGCATTCACGTGATAATGATGAAAAAAATAACTTCTGTAACAATCGATTTGCTTTGTCTGGAATACTAATAAGTCTAGTTCCTCCATATTTTTACTTTAAGTCAGTGAAATATATTTTGTTTTAAATCAATATCCAATCCAATTTTAAAAATAATTTTATTATATTATTTAAAACGTATTTTTCAAATAAGAAAACTTAAAATTGAAAAATTTCAAACAAAAAAAAATTTTTTTTTTCTCATGCAGCTGGCTAATACTTAGACAGTTGTCTTTTTTATGCCATAACGAAGGATTGCACAGATTTTACTCACTTAGCACTACCTAGGAAGTGCGTGCAGCTTGAAGATAAGTGGAGGCCTGATGGCCGAGTGGGTAGCGCTCTGTCACCTTTTACCACAGTTATCGGGTTCGAATCCTGGCGGTGTCATGTATGTCTGTAGTGGTTCGGTATCCACTTTAAGCTGTAGGTCCGGACTCATATATGACAGTAGAGCGTCACAGATCCCAATCAGACTTCTTCTCACCCATATCATTCCCAAACTGTAAAGGGGCAACTCAGCTCTAGGCACAGTGATGCGGTGTGGTGTGGTGTAGTACTAGTAGTAGTAGCTTACGCTCTACGATCATTTTAGACCGGTATATACGGTTTTAAAATCGATTCCGAATCACTACAAACATCCACGACAACACCGGGATTTGTACCGATAGTCACTCGATCATCAGGCCCTACAAACAAAATTCAAAACTCAAATATTGAGGCAGATTATTAAAAAAAAATATCTAAATCTGCAAATTGTTTCTTTAATTAATTTATCCTGTTGCATCGATTTCAATGATTAGGTGATTATTAAGCCTTGATATCAAAAATAATAAATGGAATTATGACACTTAGATCAGTTACAGATTTTGTTGTTCATTTTTTCATAGAAACACACAAACTGATTTTTTTTGTTCTTTAGTTTTTTTATTTCACTAAAATGATATCGCAATTTTGAAAATATAGTTTTAAAAATGTCACTTTTTAATGTTTGCCAATTATAAAAAATAATTAAAAAAGGACATGAATATATGAATTATCTATATTATTCGCTATATGTTGTTATACACTGAAGTGACAAAAGTCATGGGATACCTCTTAATATCGTGTCGGCCCTCTTTTCGCCCGGCGAAGTGCAGCAACTCGACGTGGCACGGACTCAACAAGTCGTTGGAAGTCTTCTGCAGGAATATTGAGCCATGCTGTCTCGATAGACGTCCATAATTGTGAAAGCATTGATGATGCAGGATTTTGGGCACGAACAGACCTCTCGATGATGTCCCATAAATGCTCGATGGGATTCATGTCGGGCGATCTAGGTGGCCAGATCATTCGTTGGAATTGTCCAGAATGTTCTTCAAACCAATCACGAACAGTTGTGGCCCGGTGACATGGCGCATTGTCATCCATAAAAATCCCATCGTTGTTCCGGTACATGAAGTCCATGAAGTCCATGAATGGCTGCAAGTGATCTCCAAGTAGCTGAACATAAGCATTTCCAGTCAATGTTTGGTCCAGTCACACCAGAGGACCAAGTTCATGCCATGAAAAAACAGCCCACACCATTACGGAGCCACCACCAGCTTGAACAATGCCTTGCTGACAGTTTGGGTCCATGGCTTCGTAGGGTCTGCGCCACACTCGAACCCTACCATCAGCTCTTACCAACTGAAATCGTGACTCATCGGACCAGGCCACGGTTTTCCATTCATCTAGGGACCAACCGATATGCTCACGTGCCCACGAGAGTCGCTGCAAGCGATGTCGTTCTGTCAGTAAAGGCACTCGAGTCGGACTTCTGCTGGAATAGCCCAAGAAAGCCAAATTTATCCGCACAGTTCTAACAGACAAGTCCCTTATACGTCCCACATTGATTTCTGCGGTTATTTGACGCAGTGTTGCTTGTCTGTTAGAATTTACGACTCTTTGCAGACGTCGCCGGTCTCGGTCGTTAAGTGCAGGCGGTCGACCACTGCGCTGTCCATGGTGGGATGTTATGCCTGAAATTTCATACTCTCGGCACACTCTTGACACAATGGATCTGGGAATGTTGAATTCCCTAACGATTTCCGAAATGGCATGACCCATGCGTCTAGCTCCAACTAACATTCCGCGTTCAAAGTCTGTTAATTCCCGTCGTGCGGTCATCATCACGTCAAAACCTCTTCACATGAATAACTTGAACAGAAATGAAAGCTCTGCGAAAGCACTGCGCATTTATACCTGTTCTACGCGATGCTACTGCCATCTGAAAATTTGCATATTGCTATCCCATGACTTTTGTCACTTCAGTGTATATGTTATATGCGCTCTGGGCTTTAGTATCACAGGCTTCAGGTTCGAATCCTGGCGGTGGAATGGATATTTGTGAGTCGATTGGAATCCACTTTAAATTGTAGGTCCCGGTCTGTTTAGCCTCGTGTGCACAAGGTGACCGTAGAGCTACAAATCAAACCAAACTATGGTTTATGAGTTATCCCTGTTATTTGAATTTTATGGAAACAAACAAATTAAATATTGAAACTTTGATTAATATATAAAAAGTATAGAAATATAATTAACTTACTAAAGTTAGTTTTTCACTATTTGTCCTTGCGATTGTGATTTAGCGTTTATTTCTTAATTTTATTTAACGGATAAAATGAAAACATGGCACTATAACTTTGAAATAAACTGCATTTTTTAATGTAGATTTAATTAAAATAATAAAAGTATATTAAAGATCTTAAATAGTTTCTAAGAAAGGCGATTTGCTCTGCCAAGACATTACATAATGGCAGAGAAAAAAAAATTCTAAATATGATAAAGGTTTCACAGCCAGAAATATTGAACTAAAGTCAAAAAGTCTAATCGGAGTGATCTTCCGTTAGGCTCGAAAAAGAAGAGAATTTAAAATTTAAGCAACTCCATTTTATGCTAATGTTTTAACTAAATTAAGATGTGGAGGTATTGTGGTTCTTAAAACCACCTAGGAACTCCGTAACCGGTACGCCCGTTGCCCAGAAGAGAAGATTAGGAAATTAGGAGCGGGACAGATTTGTGTGTGTTTTTACAAATTTGCAGCGGATCAGTTTTCAAAGAATCAGTGATTTCAAAGATGCAGAGTCGCAGACCCACCAGGGTGCATCTTGGTTAGTTAACTGTTATGTTAGTTAACTTGGAAACTGTTATGCTACTATGTCCAAAAAGTAAAACCACTTTTCAAGTTAAAATTCCCGGGGCTTATGGAATTTCCCGGGTCCTTATCTTTATTAGTGTTTTGAGTTGCGCTTGCCTTTGTGAGATACTAAAACTGATTCCGGCGATTTTTGAAATGTCTGAATTCATTGAGCAAAGTATTTGCACACAATTTTGTTTGCGGAAACTTGCAGAAGGCATTCTGTGAGCATTCCTGTATCGGAAAGAAATGTTTACAAGTGGTATAAACAGTTCAAAGAAGACAGAGAGAACGCGTTGAAGACGAAGAGCCCTCTGGTCAACCGACGAAGCTCACGTCCAAAAAATTAAAGATCTGGTGCTTGCAAACCGTCGATTTACAATTAGAGACCTGGCTGAATATGTTTGAATTTCAAAAGGATCGGTCCATTCCCTTTTGGGCCTCAAGCGCGTCAAATCTCTATTAGTACCGAAAACACTGAATGCGCCAGCTCACACTGCATTGATTCTTCGTGACTTTTTCGCCAAAAATGAAACCCATATCGTTCCACAACCACCGCATTCACACCTTGCGACTTCTGGCTATTTCTTATCTCAAAAGATCTATCCGGGGACACCATTTTGAGTCGATTGAAGAGATTCAGCATGAATCGGCGCGCACTTTGAAGGTCATTCCTGCCGATAGCTTTTTAGCATACATTTGAGGACTGAAGAAAAAAAAGTTGGCATAAGTGCATTGTGTCCGGATGGGATTACTGTGAAGGCGATGACATAAATTGGAAGAGTAAATAAAGAGTTCTTGCAAAAAATATTAATTGGTTTTACTTTTTGGGCACAGTAGTATCACTGAAGTTTCAGTGACGAATGTGCGGTCAAAGTGCTCGACATTTGACGGTTACATCTCCGGCGTGCCAGTAGTGTCGAATAAATGAGGTCAGGGGGACAGGCATTCGACAGCTACATCTCTGACTGTCTACTGGCTAATGATTTATGTCAAAATGCCCGTATTCGAGGACTACTTCTCTAACGCTCTTGTGTTAAATGACTTAGGTCAGGATGTCCGGCATTTGAGGAAAATAACGACATTATATTTCTAAGTCATTAAATATTATTTTCAACCTTCATTTTCTTCAAGTAATTTTGCAATATATTTCATTATATACAATATATTTGTGGGCCTGAACGGCCGAGTGGCTAGCGCTCTGGCGCTCGGTACCCCAGGTTTCGGGTTCGACATGGATGTTTGTAGTGGATGTGGTGCCACGGATGTTTGTAGTGGTTCGGAATCCACTTTAAACCGTAGGTCCCGGTCCTAATAGGATCGTAGAGCGTTGCGGGAGCATTGTTACTCCACGTCCGTGGCTTATCTTCAAGTTACACGTGCCCTCTGGGTAATGCAAAGTGAGTAACGTCTGTGCAGCGCTTGCCTTAAGGCATCCAAGACCAAGCTGTCTAAGTGTTTGCCAGCTGTATTAGAACAAAAAAAAACAATATATTTGTTTATATTTTCTATACTAAGAAAAAGTCTTAAATAATTTTCGTCTGTGTTAACAAATGCAACAAAAAAAGGGTGTTTATAATTAAAGTTCCACACTCAAAATTTTGTTAAAAAAAGAACCCCTCCTCACAATGAGTTCAAATTTGAACTGAGGAAGAACATAAAGAAGGGGGAAACGGTATGGCATAAAAAAAGGGTTCCACCTACTTTTCCCATCCAATTTGGGTATGACCTTGCCGTGGTAATTAGGCTTTCCACAAATATTGTCACAACTGTTGAATTATTTGGAATTCATTTTTTTCCGTCTAAATACCTAAATAATCAAGCACATTGAACGCTACATTTTGTTTAATGTGCAACTCATGTCAAATACGTTGTTATTTCTGTTCAACATATCACTGGCAGCGGAATTCACTTTCTTTAGGCCGCTTACAGCGCCATCTGTTAATACACTTTGGAACTTTTTTTGATGTTCGTACCGTTTCCCCCTTCTCCAAGTATCGTCAGTTCAAATTTGAGCTCATTGTGACAAGTGGTTCTCTTTTTAGAGCATTTTGAACGTGGGACTTAATTATAACCATCCTGTATTATATTTTGTTGCATAGGTTTTTAAAATACAAAAAAATTATTTGCAACCTTAAACCGTCTCCAAATATGAGCCACTTTTCCTCATATACATTAAACAGTCAGAATATTCGAATTCTTATAGTCGGCCCTTAGCATGAATTTCCTATTCTTAAAACAGAGTATTATTTCGAAATCTCCCATTTCAATTTCATAAAACCCTTGGGTGAATGTTGCCGTCTGAACTTAATAGAGCCTCGGAATATCAATAATACAACTCTCTGCAAATTCGAGTTTTAATGCCTTCTTAAAATACCGTTGTCGCTGCATTAAAAAAAATTTAAAATTCAACTCATTCCCATGCAGGGATTTAGGCTCACTGCAGAGTAATTATTCGTGCATTAACGAATGCAAATATTTCTGTATTTAATATTAATACATTTATTCCCATTGATATACATTAAAACTGTGTGTTCATTGAAATATTGAATTATTCCAGAAGTTGAAAGATTATTTACAATGTAAATACTAGTCAATGGGTTAAAATAGAATTGGCCGATTCTTTTGAAATTTCAATATCATTAGCAAGGTCTCTAATTATAAATCGACGTTTTGCAAGTACCCAATCTTTAATTTTTTGGACGTGAGCTTCGTTCGTTGAGGTGGGTGGTATACCAGAAGTCACTTCGTCTTCAACGCGTTCTCTGCCTTCTTTGAACTGTTTATACCTCTTCTAAACATTTCTTTCCGATGTAGGAATGCTCACCGAATGCCCTCTGCAACATTCTATACGTTTCCGCATACAAAATTGAAGGAAAGTTCTTTGCTCAATGAATTCAGACATTTCAAAAATCGCCAGAATCAGTAATTTTAGCGTCTCACAAAGCCAAGCGTAACTCAAACGCTAATGAATATTTTTACGTGAAATTTCACACAGATGTCGAGGACAGTGTCGGCAACCTAAAAAAGAAAAAAAAATTGAAATTCCGTATGCCCAGGAAATTTTAATTGGAAAAGTGGTTTTACTTTCTTTTCACAGTAGTATTGCGATTCATATAGTATAATATGAATATGCAATCCGTGCTGTGTGAAATATTTTGTAATAAAAGTTTTTATGGCAATTTTTCATCCGCTTTACTTCATCGTCATCTCCCTATTCATCGAAGATTACGCCATCTATCAGAGTGACCGTTTTCACATAAAATAAATTCCCGTAACCAAAGAGCTTCCTGCGGACCAAAGCCGCCGCAATGATATTTTATCCTATCTTATCCGTAAATGGCAGTTTAGGAAGATCAGTTTCGATCAAATAGACCGCAATAAATAACCTAGACGTTTTTATTGATTTATAGATCTTGTTTAGTTTTATATGTATGTGTTGGTTAGTAGGGGTCTAAATCTTCCTTTTTTTTATTCGAATGAAATAAATTAAAATATATCCTAAGTCTATAAAAATTCAGAATTACCTTAATCTGTTATCTTTTCTTAAAATCTATATTAATTTAGTTCATTAGAATTCCTACTAATTTAGTTCATTAGAATTCATATTAATTTAGTTCATTTGTTCATTAGAATTC
>BPLQ01015119.1:94919-109919 GCA_021605075.1 Caerostris darwini | reverse complement strand
GTCTAACACGGTTTAAAAATTGTGCAAAATTTATTTGCAACACGGAATTCTCATAAATTTTAAAAACTGTGAAATGAAATAAAAATAGCCTGTTCAATAAGAGATGCTGTGAAAGTTTTTAAGGACATCATTGTTCATTCGGTATATTACAACTGTAAATATAATTGTAAGAATGTATTTAAATTTTTTAATTCTTTTTATTTGTGAAGTATTAAATATATTTGTTGTTAATATGTTATTTTAGATAATATATTTTTACAGTTATTAAACTTTATTTTATTTTCCGTGTAGTCAAGCCCTTTGATTTCTTATATCATATATGAGTATCGGTTTTCAATTAATATTTAAGTGTAACAAGCTGAACACTTATGTCACACCTAACGGCTTCTATCGGGGAAATATATGAACATTAGAAAAACTTTAGTACTCCAAGTATGACGTCATTAACCCTACCTGAGAGTTTTAGATGTTCTTTGTAAGTACAAGATGATTATGATTAAAGTCCCCCTTTCAAAATGCTGTAAAAAAGAACACTGCGCACTACAAGAAGTCACAATGAGTTCCAATTTGAATTGAATATTAGTAGAAGGGGGGAAACTTTACTGGCATCAAAAAATTTCCAAAGTGTATTGATAGATGCCACTGTAAGCGGCATAAAGAAAGTGAATATTTTGCTGCCAGTGATATTATGAATCGAAATGGTAACGTATTTGGCATGAGTTGCACATTATACCAACTGTAGTGTTCAATATGCTTGATCGTTGCCATTTTCTGACGGGAAGAAGGACTTCCAAGTCATTCAACAGTTGTGACACTGCTAGTGGAAAGCCCATCCACCACAGCAAGATTATACTAAATTGGATGGGGAAAATCGGTGGAACTTTTATTTGGTGCCATACTGTTTCCCCCTTCTTCAAGTATCTTCAGTTCCAATGTGAACTCATTGTGACGAGTGTTTCTTTTTTTTCTTTTTTTTTTTTTTTTGCATTTTGAAAATGGGACTTTAATTATAATCACCCTGTACCCTGTACCCGATTACGTTGAAAAAAGAAACCGAAAATAGTCGAATCGATTACTTTTTAAGGGGTGTTAATCATGGAGCAAAACAGGTTTGAAAGTAAAATGTTTAATAGTTATTGCGGAATTTTTATATTTTATTTATTTATATGATATTAAGTAATTTAAAATTTTGATTATTAACAAGTACAATAATTTTTATTGTAATAATTCCTCCAAATTCCGGGCGCCCGGCCCCGGGCGATCTGGTTGGAAGCGTCCGACTTGAACTCTTGCCAATTTTCCAGTGTGGTCGAACTATATAAACTACATTTTTTAACTTGCCAGTGAATCATTTAATAATAAGATCGCATAAAATATATTTCATTTCATTTTATTCGGACAGTTTCCATTCTTAGTGACCAACACTTCAATGCATAAACGAAGGTCACCTATTCCTTTACAAAAAGGGAAAAAATTTATGAAAGCAAAGTCCAATGAACAACAAATCTTTTTGAAAAATTGTTAACGCAAACTTTCACCATCTCAAAGAATTCTTTCGTGCTGAATTAATGTAGCGAGATAAATAAAAAGTAGAATCGTAATGTTATTCAGATATACAGCGAAATTCAGTTAAGATCGGCGCCCTACATTTTATGCAAAATATCTGCAAAAGGAAATTTTCTGGTTCCTTAAATTTTATTTTTATGTCGGATGCATCAGCGTGAAAATTGAATGTCGTACCATAAATATAACTAATAGGTCACGAGTAACTGATATTTCCTTTTCTCTGAAGAGAGGAAGCACTAAGAGAATGGTAAACATTTTTCCCCGCTATTAAAGATTGCCAGCAATACTTTAGAAATGGCGTGTTTATTTTGCGAAACAATGTCCACGCATTTTTGTTTCTGCATTTTGGAATTTCAAATGAGAATTTGCAATGTGAATGTTGGAATATCAGCCTTTCAGCTTAACAAAATAAATAGCTTAATATTTCTTTGTTTTAATACGAATATTACGGAAAAGGGTTTGTAATCCTCTACAGAGCAACAATGTTTTAATAAAAGGAATAGAGTCTTTTAACTTAATAAAATGAATAGCCTAATACTTCTTTTTTACTGGAAATATTATAGGATTATTTTTGTAATTTTCTACAGTGTAGCCTTGTTTCCTGTTTTACTATAAGGAATACTGGTTTTTTGCTTTATAAACTAAATAGTTTCTTTCTTACTATAATTACCATAACAACCCGCAGGCTTGCATTGAATATTTTTTCCGGTACTTGAGACTTACGACACTTTTAAAAAATTTATTTATTTTATAACAACCAAAATAATAAATGGATATACGGATATATATATGTATATGAATATACGGCCAAAGTATATGGATATACGGATATATATATGCGTATGAAGGCACACACAGTGTATTTTTTTACATACATCGGTTTTCACTACTTTGGCCATTATAAAATAAATACATAATATGTCATAACTTCGACAGTTAATTTATGAATATAAACTGTCGAAATTATGCGAAAAAAAATTAACTTTGATATTAAAATAGTGTTCTTGAAAATATATAACAGATATTGTCTATTTTATTTATGTGTTTGCAGTTATAATCTTTCAGGATAATTAAATTATATTCTGCGAACTCATGATGCGCGCATCTTGGAACATCTAATATAACAGTTTCTATGTTTCACTTTAAGTGACCTCAGTGGCCATTGCTAGATACACACAGTTGGTTGTTAATAGGAGAGCAAAGCAAACTCTTAGTTGAAGTTATTAGAGCTTTTGGTTCAACTTACACCCGCGATTCGTTTCTTTCTAAAATGAAATTGACCAAACACAAAAACGCTCTGAAATTTAACTGACGCAGCACCCATTGCGATGTGCAAATAAATACCCAAATGGAGATCGATTTGCAAAAGCTGAGTGAAAGAGTGGAGAAGCAAATAAAATGCTAGTAATAAAAATATTTTCGAATGATTTCATTTTTTTTATTTCGTTTATATTTATGTTTTTTACATTTCATGTTTAGTGTTATATATTTCTTAACAGTATGCGTTTAGTATCGTTGTTATTTCATTATCTATGTTTACACGTAAGAATAATAGTAAACACACTAATAATAACTCATTCTGTTTCAATTTTTCACTCCAAAATATGCCTATTGGTTCCTCGGATACTAAATCTAATAGGCGTATATATAATTTTATATGCGGCACGCGATGTTTGGATGCATTTCCAAAGCGGCCCCCAAGGTCATTTGGGTTGCCCACCCCTGCACTAGATGATCGAAATCAACAATACAAGAAATGAAATTGTAGTTAATACTAAATTCTGTTGAAAAAAAAAAGAGGAAATTTCTGCACAAAAAGTCATTTTACATACAAAACAAGAAATTGGTCTAGCTTCGTGTATTCCTTAAAACTGACTATAACTTAAAGATCCAATTTATTTCTGTGAATTTATTATTATTTTAAAGGGCGCGTAGCCAAAAATCGTGAAACTATTCTTATTCGATTTCTCTTATTTACTTTTATGGCACATATTTTATGTTCTAGTCTCCATGCCACCAGATGAGGCCACTCGTTTTTAATATATTTTCTGTTCGAATCAAATGCGTTATTTCGTATTGAAAATAACGTCACAGCCTCTTTATATGTCCTTATTGACATCGTATATCATTCTTTAAGTACGGAAAAACGTTTCAAGACTGACGTCCTTCCTAAGCAGCTATTTTGATACTTCCCTCCTATGGCTTGCGTCTATTATTTTATTTTGAAACGTTACTAAATGTTTTACACACATCAATAAGATTTTTTAAAGGAATGGTTTTTATACTTTTTTTATAGTTAAAAAGAGTGATGATCTTAAAATAATTTTATTGATGATTTTGAAATAAATTATTTCTTTGCGGTTAGGGAAATCAAAACTGTTTTATTTACTGCAGCCGGGCAAAGTCAAGATCTGCAATTAAATCATATAAATGCCAATATCTGCTTCTCTACTTCTTGAAATCCCCTACAAATTTCATCTCAATCAACAAATTACGCAAAACGCATTATTTTAAAACTAATTTCACGCTTATCAGTTTGAGCGTCTCACAAAGCCAAGCGTAACTCAAACACTAATGAATATTTTGACATGAAATTTCCCACAGATGTCAAGGACAGTGCCAACAACCTAAACAAGAAAAAAAATTGAAATTCCATAAGACCCGGAAATATTAAACTAAAAATTGATCTTACTTTTTGGACACAGTAGTATCTCATTTAGCATCGACCCCCTTCAATGAACTTACCCATTTTTCATTTTAGTAAATTTAATTAAGAAAAAAAAGAATAAAAAAACACAATGGCAAGATAAAAAAAAAACTCTTACTGTTTCAAAAAAGATATTCCTAAAAGAATTCAATAATAATTTTTTGTTCTCGAATATTTACAAATAATTTACTACATCTATGCAAATGAAAGCGTGCGATTTCTTAACTGAAGTAGTTTAAGAAAGTTTCATTTTATTTTACGCCTCATTCGATTTTGAAAATTATACTTTTATTTAATTTTTCATTTAATTAATTATATAGTTTTTAAGCATTCATTTAATTAATAATACAGCTTTATTTATTTCTTTTAATAATATAGTTTTATTTAATAAATAATATAATTTTATTTAATTGTTAGAATTGTATCACAATTTTCTATACTACATCAAAATAATAATAATAATAATACCAAAAAAAAAGTTATCAGCTTTGTTAATTTCGTGTTTGCTTACATCGTAAATTCTAATTCTTTTGTTATCTAATTTTGTCTTTATTAATATTTTAATATTTTTAAGGGTTATCATGCTGATAAAAGCAAATTGTTCTAGAGAAAGATTTTTAATCTAATTCTACCATGAATAAAGTAGAGTTTTTATTCAATTAGAAAATAAGAATTATTTTCAGAGATTCTGGTTATGCACTAGATAAAAAAAAAATTATAAATTCGGAGAAAAATTAGAATGGTAAGCGTAATAGTTTAAATGTTTTAGAGAATAAACATCCACAGATAAATCTTGTGCTTTATAAGTAGGAACATTTTCATTTTAATTTACAAGAAATATATTATTAAGTTTGATATAAAGTTCATAAGGTACTCT
This sequence comes from Caerostris darwini, assembly GCA_021605075.1. NCBI lineage: Eukaryota > Metazoa > Arthropoda > Arachnida > Araneae > Araneidae > Caerostris > Caerostris darwini. Next base: position 104,769 of record BPLQ01015119.1, on the reverse strand, counting down.
ATTAAAATTATGAATCATTTATCATTTTCACTCTTTTATGGGGATAAATTCTTTGGATATTTTATAAAGATATGTGGTATAAAAATCAATAATATAATACAAACATAACTACTAATATTATGCAAACATGATTAAAATGCATGTGTAAATCACTCATTCGTTCAATGGAGATTCAGAAATGTGAAGCACTCTATAACTCACACAGTACAACAGCGTACAAAGTAGACGAATTGCTAGCGCTCTGGTGCTCAGTACCACATGTTTTGGGTTTGAATCCCAGCGGTTCCATGTACGTCTATTTTTGGTCCGGAATCCATTTTAAAACGTAGGTCCCAGTCTAATAGGATCGTAGAACATTGTGGGGGTAGTGTTACTCGCGTCCGTAGCATATCTTTAAACTACACATGACCCCTGGGTAGTGCTAAATGAACAACAGCAGTCCAGCTGTGCTTATGGCACAAAGATTAACTGTCTTTGTATTGCCAGCTGCATTAGAACAACAATGTTTCTGAAAATATTATTTGCAATAAAACGCCGCCAGTACCCATATTTCGTCATCCAATTTTGAACGAATAATGATGGCATCTTGCGGTGTCACAACCAGATGACCTCAAACTCAACATTCCAACCTTAAGATTTAACGAGTCCACTTACAAAGTAGATACTGATCAATTAAACGTATAGTGCATTCTAAAGTGACATTCTTACTTAAAACGTATTGGTTGTTACGATTACTTAAACTGATTGATTTAATTCTACCATTTAATTCAGGGGTTGTCAACCCGAGGCGGTTTGCAGTTAAAGAGTTCGCAGAAGAATTACATTATATTCTGATGAATTCATGATGCGGGCACATCGATTTGGAAACGCTAAGTGAAAGAGTGGAGAAACAAATATTTTTATATTTCATTTTTAGTGTTAAATATTTCTTTACAGTGTGCGTTTAGCATCATTGTTATTATAATATCTATGTTCACATGTAAGAATAATAGGAAACACAAAAAATAATAACTTAGTATGTTTCAATTTTTCACTCCAAAATAATGTCTGTAATCCGTCTAAATCTAATAGGGGGATATATAATTTTATATGCTGCCCGCGGAGTTAGGATGCATTTCCAAAGTGGCCCGCCAGATCATTTGGGTTGGCCACCCCTGGTATAATGTCAAGCTAATATCATTCTTACTTAAAAATTATTGGTTGTTACGATTACTTAAACCGATAGATTTAATTCTACCATTTAATTGTTTATTTTACAAAATCAATTTATTAATTCTTCTAAACTCTAATTTGAAATTACAAAGTGGCCAAAACCCCTGCCACCATTTATTTATCATCTATATGAAATGGTGAAAAAAAATATATCAATTTCAACGGGCAAGAGCCAAATATCTACACACTTGCTGACATGTCACGTGGTCTTGACAGTTACTCCACTTACCATCATAAATCTCACTGTAGCTAAAGAGCAAGTGCAGCATCATTTATTACGAGCCAGACATGCATTTGCCATTCCAGTAGTTACGAATGGTCTAAAAATAGCAACAAACGCCAGCTTGTTTTTTAACATTCGTTTCGAGACCTCTGTGCAGCGACAACAAAACAAAACCTGAAAAACTAACATTTCAGGCCGTGATTAATTTTCCAAGAATAGTTTGCGTCTAACTGAAAGATGCTGGAAGAAATAAAGAATTGTGTTTTATTTATCATGAAATCCAGATTCACTGCGATTATGAAATGTTGTTGCAATGCTAGAATATAAATTCCAACTCTCATGGTTTGTTAAATGCAAGACTATTTGTCAAAAAACTTTTGTTTTCAGTCTTGATAAAAATTACCGTTGCCGTGCTATGAGAACATGGCGCCATCTGTTAGAAAATTATATGAAAAATAAAAGATAATCATGTTTGCAGCTGTAATTCCACCTCTTTTTTTTTTATTTAAATATTTTTTATTATGTTTTTTTTTAATTCGATTTAGTTCGTTTATTTTACTATTTACCTACGCTGAATTGGACATTTTCTAATCAGTACTTGATCGATTTGTACTCCTTATGGTTTTTTTAAATTCTATTTAATTCCATTATTTTAATATTTATCTACAATGAATTGGACATTTTCTAATCAATACTTGATTTTTTTTGTATTCCTTTTTGTTTTGTTTTTATTCTATTTAATTGCTTTATTTTAGTATTTATCTGCACTGAATTGGACATTTTTTAATCAGTACTTGTCATTTTTTTATTATTTTATACTCCTATGGAAGGCGGCCTGAAGGCCAAATGGCCAGCGCTCTGGCGTTTGGTACCGCAGGCTTCAGATTCGAATCCTGACTGGTGCATCGATGTTTGTGAGTGGTTCGGAATCCACTTTAAACTGTAGTTCCATGTATGTTTAGCCCTCGTGTGCACATGATAACCATAGAGCGACAAACCAAACCATCCTCTAATTCAACATTCCTAACTTAAGATTTAACGAACCCTTTTACAAGGCAGATACGGATCAATTAAACGCATAGTGTCAAATACGCATGCTAAAGTGTCATTCTTACTTAATAATTATTGGTTGGTACGATTACTTAAATGGATTCCACCATTTAATTCCTTGTTTAATGAAACAAAGTGGTTGTTGGTGAAACAGTCGTGATTAAGGAAATGAATTTATTAATTCTTTTAAACTCTAATTTAAAGTGAAAAGTGGCTAAAACTCTGCCATCATTAATTTATCTTCCGCATGAAATGGTGGGAAAAAAATGTCAATTTCAAGGGGCAAGAGTCAAATATCTACACACTTACTGACATAACACTTGGTCTTGACAGTTACTCCACTCACCATCATAAATCTTACTTGTAGCTAAAGAGGAAGTGCAGCATCATTTATTACGAGCCAGACATGCATCTGCCATTCCAGTTACGAGTGTCTCTAAAGATAGCAACAAACGCAAGCTTGTTTTTTAACATTCATTTCAAGACCTCTGTGCAGAGACAACAAAACAAAACCTGAAAAACTAACATTTCAGGCCGTGATTAATTTTCCAAGAATAGTTTGCGTCTAACTCAAAGATGCTGGAAGAAATAAAGAATTGTGTTTTATCTTTCATCATGAAATCCAGATTCACTGCGATTGTGAAATGTTGTGCAAATACAAAAATAAAAACTCAACTGTCACGGTTTGTTAAATGCAAGACTATTTGTCAAAAAACCTTTTTTTAGTAACATTTTAATTGTAATAAGACCATGGCGCAATCTGGTAAAAATTTATATAAACAATAAAAAATAATTATGTTTGCAGCTGTAATTCCACAACTTTTGGTATAATTTTTTTTATATTATTATTTATATATTTTGTATTATGTTTTTTAAATTCTATTTATTTTTTTTTATTTTAATATTTATCTACACTGAATTGGACATTTTTTAATCAGTACTGATTTCTTTCTACACCTATATAAGGAGGCCTGATGGCCAATTGGTTAACGATATGGGCTTTGGTACCACAGGCTGCAGATTCGAATCCTGGTGGTGGCATGGATGTTCGTGAGTGGTTCGGAATCCACTTTAAACTGTAGGTCTCAGTCTGTTTAGCCCTCATGAGCACAAGATAACTGTAGGGTGACAAACCAAACCATCCTCTAATTCAACATTCCTACCTTAAGATTTAACGAGTCCATTTACAAGGTAGATTCGGATCAATTAAACGTATAGTGTCAAATACGCCTACTAAATTGTCATTCTTACTTAAAAATTATTGGTTGTTACGATTACTTAAATTGATTCTACCGTTTAATTCTTTGTTTAATGAAACAAAGTCTTCGTTAGTGAAACAGTCGTGATTAAGGAAATCAATTTATTAATTCTTTGAAGCTCTAATTTTAAGTGAAAAAGTGGCCAAACCTCTGCCACCATTTATTTATCTTCCTCATGAAATGGTAGGAAAAAAAATATCAATTTCAACGGGCGAGAGCCAAATATCTACACTTGCTGACATGTCACGTGGTCTTGACAGTTACTCTACTTATCATCATAAATCTCACTGTAGCTAAAGAGGAAGTGCAGCATCATTTATTACGAGCCAGACATGCATTTGCCATTCCAGTTACGAGATGTCTAAAAATAGCAACAAACGCAAGCTTGTTTTTTAACATTAATTTCGAGACCTCTGTGTTGCGAAGACAAAACAAAAACCTGAAAAACTAACATTTCAGGCCGTGATTAATTTTCCAAGAATAGTTTGCGTCTAACTGAAAGATGCTGGAAGAAATAAAGAATTATGTTTTATTCAGATTCACTACGGTTATGAAATATTGTGCAAATATAAGAATAAAAATTCCAACTTTCATGGTTTGTTTAATGCGTATGATTCCAAGACTATTTCTCAAAAAACTTTTGTTTTTGGCCTTACCATTAAAAATAATCATTGCTTTGTAATGAGAACATATGGCGCCATCTGTCGGAAAATTATATAAAAATAAAAGATAATGTTTTCGGCTGTAATTCTACCTCTTTAGGTATATTTCTATATTTTGTTATTTTTATATTAATATTATGTTTTTTAAATCTATTGAATTCCTTTATTTTAATATTTATCTACACTGAATTGGACATTTTCTAATCATTACTTGATTTTTTTTTTGTACTCCTACGGAAGGCGGCCTGATGGCAATTGGCTAGCGCTCTGGCCTTTGGTACCACAGGCTTCAAATTCGAATCCGGTAGCGGTAGCATGGATCCTGGCGGTAGCATGGATGTTTGTGACTGGTTCGGAATCCACGTTAAACTGTAGGTCCCGGTCTAATTAGCCTAAAGTGCGCACAAAATGACTGTAAAGCGGCAAACCAAATCGAACCACATCTATGGAAGTACAACAAGTAGTGATCAAAACAATACCTGTATGTTCCTGACATTCATTGAATATAATATTTTTTTCAATTTATAATGGGTCAATTTTCGTCATCCAATTGATCCAAGTTGATCCAAGTCCTTTTTTCAATCGACTAGAACAGGGGTGGCCAACCCGCGGCCCGCCTTGAATATTTTTCCAGCCCGTAAGATCTATCACACTTTTGCAAAATGTATTTATTTTATAATGGACAATTGTAGTGAAGACCGATGTATTAAAAAAAAACATCATGTGTGCATTCATATATTTTCAAAATTTAATTATCAAAATTGTGATGTAAAATCTACTTTGATTTTAAAATAATATTCTTGCAAATATATAATAGATAGTGCCAGTTTTATTTATTAGTTTATAGTTATGAGTTTGCAGAATAATTAAATTATATTCTGTGGACAAACATAACGGACGCTAACCTGCCACATCTATTAGGATGTGCAAATACTCACATTGAGATCGATTTGCAAAAGCTAAGTGAAAGAGTGGAGAAACACATATCGCACTAGTAAAATAAATATTTTTTAATGATTTCATTTTTTTAAATTTCGTTTATATATACTTTTTTTTTTATATTGTCTTTTTAGTGTTGTATATTTTTTTACAATGTGCGTTTAGTATCATTATTATATTATCTATGTTCACATGTAAGAATAATAGTAAAGACAATAATAATAACTCATTCTGTTTCCATTTTTCACTCCTAAAAAATGCCTATAGTGGGTCTCAATCTAATAGGGGGATATATAATTTTATAGGCGGCCCACGGAGTTAGGATGCATTTCCAAAGTGGCTCGCAAGATCATTTGGGTTGGCCACCCCTGGACTAGAATTTATAATCGTGAAACCCAATATAAATTCTTTATACTGCGAATTAATATTGAAAGAATGTACCAAAAGAACTTGAATAAAACTTTAACTTTGAAACAAAAAAAAGTTTCAAAATATGAAAAAAAATTTTATTTCATGCGACGTAAAAATATTAAAATTTTTTTTGCCTGTTTTTTTTGCCACTTATGTATGACAATAAGCCGAGAGAACAGCCAAAACTATGAAAGTATAACTTTGTCCTTCGGGGAGAACTTTTATGTCCAACTGGTCTATTAAATAAAAATAGCAATGGATCATATCAAAATATCAATAGCAAAATATCTTCTAGTAAAGATGTAATAAACATCATAAAATATGCATATTAGTTGCCTTTCTAACTTTTCGAAGTTTCACATGCATTCTTAAATGAGAAACATGTCTTGTAGGAGTTAAAGGAAACTAATTCTATTTATATAGTATATATAAAAATATAAAAGTTAAATTTTTCACAAAAAAATGACAAATGAAATTTTTTTTGTGTGTTTTACGAAATAAAATCCTGCATATTATGATCAGGCAATTAATTTTTAATTTACTTTTTAGCATTTTGAAAACACTAAAAGGATAATATATAAATAATAAAATTATATAAATAAAATGAAAATATTAAACTATAATTTTTAATTTTTTAATAAAGAATTAATTTTTTAATAATAATTTTTAGTTATTATTAAAAATATATATATATTTAATTTTAGATGTATTTAATTTAATTTTTATTTTAATGTTTAATTTTAGATTTTAATTTTAATTAAAAATTAAAATATTATCATTTTTTTTTCTTCTAATGCAGCTGGTAAATAGACCGTGATCGTTCGCCATAAGGGCTGCACCGATGTTGCTCACTTTGCATTACCCAGGGGGCGCGTGTAACTTGATGGTAAGCCACGGACGCGGAGTAACAATGCCCCCGCAGCGCTCTATGATCCTATTATGACCGAGACCTACGGTTTAAAGTGGATTCCGAACCACTACATACATCCATGGCACCGCCGGGACTCGAACCCGAAACCTATGGTACCGAGCGCCAGACACTCGACCGTTCAGGCCCCATATATTTATTCAATAATTAACTGCCGACTGCCTGCTTAGACAGCTTTGTCATAGATGCCTTAAGGCAAGCGCTGCACAGACGTTACACACTTTGCATTACCCAGGGGGGGCGCGTAACTTGAAGATAAGCCACGGACGTGGTGTAACAATACCCCCGCAACACTCTACGATCCTATTAGACCGGGACCTACGGTTTAAAGGGGATTCCGAACCACTACAAACACCCATGGGCAAAGCCGGGATTTGAACCCGATACCTGTGGTACCGAACGCCAAAGCGCTAGCCATTCGGTCATCAGGCCCCAAAATATTATCATAACTCATTGCTTTCTGCACAGGGAGGCTTTGAGGACAAAAGTATTCGTAAAAAAAACACAAGTACATCAAGTAATTCTGATAGTAAATTTTATTGAAACAATGCGTTTCGAATAGTGTTTATTCAAAAACTATGTGTCCATATGGTTGTCAAGAAACAAAGTTCTTACACGTGTAACAGGAACTTCTTGTGTTTCTGGAAGAGATGAAATGCATTTTTGTAACTTAACTGTGCGAATTTCGGGTTGCAAAGTTACAGAATTTGGTCGATATATTTTAGCAGGTCAATATTTCGTATATTTGAAAAGACGAAATATTCTCTGACAGAATGAATGCGCTTGGGAGAAAACTTCCGATTCGAAAGCGAAAAGCTGCTGAAGGTAATTTTGAAATGTTTCCATTGGCACTTGCACAAATGAAACACTTCCAATCATAGTTGACTATCCATCAAGTTCAGAAAAAAAATTTAGTTCTTATTTTCCATCACTTAGATCAGAAACCCACTCATGAAAAATTCATGTGGTTTTGAATTATCTTTAACAGAAGTAGAAGAATTGGCATGTGTATCCATTAATCGTGGATTTATGATTAAGCATAAGGAACTGTCTCTTGAAGCTTTTTGAATTCCAAAAGGATTTGGATTTGGAGAGATATTTGGATTTCAAAATGATTTGGATTTGGTGGGATATTTGGATTTCAAAAGGATTTTGAAAGAAGGATATGCTTAAAAATCTTAAAAAAGCTTTTAACATTTTATTACAATTTTCATCAACATATTTATGTGAATTAAGATTTTCTGCTGTCACTACATATAAGTGCAATAAGAGAAGAAATATGCAATGCATTGATGAAGAAATGAGACTTTATCTTTTTAATACATGTCCAAACAATGAAAAAATCGCTAGGGCACATTTGGATCAGGTTTCTCATAAGCACAAGGAGGAATAAACTTAAGATATAGTTTGTTTGATTTTGTTCATCGTATTATTTCTTTTTTGTTATATTTAGCTTAACTGTTATAATATATTTCTCAGAAATTTTTATAAAATGCCCTTACAATTTATAAGCTATTTAAATTAGTTCATAAGATTTGAGAACCACTGGTTTAAATAAAAAAGTTCCTGAAATATTAATCCTTTCTTTTTTGATACCGTACTGTTTCCACCTTCTTCAAGTATCTTCAGTTCAAATTTGAACCCATTGGGACGAGTGGTTCTTTTTTTTTTATAGCATTTTGAATGTGGAACTTTAATTATAATCACCCTGTGTGTATGTAAATTTTCATTTTTTTTAAATTTCCCTCTTCTCTCCCGGGGGGGGCGGCACTTGAGTAAATGCAATAAAAATCAATTAAGAACAACCTCAACAAATTTGAAATCACTTTGAATCCCCAGAGAAATTTAAAAAAGGGATCCTTTTTTTTTCCCTTAAAGTGTCACAATAAATATACATAATAACTGAAATTTATTTAAATTTACTATGTCACAATTAATAATAATTTTTCACTTGTTAGGCAGATAAATTCTTAAAAAAGAGGTGAAATTTGAAATAATTAAGATGTATTGCTTATTTTACTGGGATGTATAAGTTGTTCTTTCTTCTTTTTAAGCAGAATATATGTTTTTAAGAAACCACTTAAAAGTTTACCCCAATTTTCGTGCATAAATAAAAGCGTCATGGAGTATTCTTTTTCTCTTAAACAAATGTTAAATAAAAATCAAATAGACATTTTATTTTATTTGCATTATGTTTTTCTTCTCGCGAAAGTCTTCCAATTTAAAAATGCAACTTGTGTTACTGATTTTTAAGAAAGGAAGATTTGTATTTAATTTTTAAAAATGCTTTTTGGAGAAAATAATCTTTTGTTTAAAAAAAAAAAGAATTGTTAAAAGAAGAAAATCTAAACATTTTTATTGTTATTAATTTTAAAATGTCGAGTTTCTGAATCCTTTATTGAATGGATACAAAAAAAATTTTTTTTCTTCAATTATCTTCTTGAAGTATTTGGTTTCGCTTTTTTTTTTTTTTTTTTAAATAGAATTTAAAACTGCGTCATAATTTTTAATTAACCTTATCTTTTTTAGAAAGTTATAACATGCATTTGAAAAACATTTCTTGATACTTCTTTTAAATGTATTTCTGCAAATAAATTCTAAAAAATGAAAAATAATGCTTTATTAAAGTTTCTTACACGTAGTGTGAAGAATTTTAGAATTCTTAATATATTTATTTCTTTGTAATTTAACGCAATAGAGATTTTAACTAACGCATGACTATTAAAAGAAACTCTTTCTTTCTTTTTTTTTTTTTTTTTTTTTACCAGATTTAAATTATTCTTAAAATTAAGTATAATTATCAAAAGACTTACTGATACGCACATTTATTTTCTTATCTAACTTAATAGTAACAATATCAGAGAAAATTATCTATTTACGATTTTCTTTTGAAGATTAGCATACTACAACATTAAAAGATAAATAGTATTGATGTAAGGCAATTCAAATTGTTCAAAAGGGAAAATTTGCAATATATCGATAATCTAAATCATTGGCCAAGCCAAATGATCTTGCAGGCCACTTTGGAAATGCATCGTAACTCAGCGGGCAGCATGTAAAATTATATATCCCTCTATTAGATTTTGACCCAATATAGACTTTTTTATGGAATGAAAAATTGAAACAAAATGTGTTATTATTTTTGTACTTACTATTATTCTTATAT